>SZWC01003175.1:176841-194189 GCA_023375785.1 Penium margaritaceum | reverse complement strand
TCTCTCTCTCTCTCTCTCTCTCTCTCTCTCTCTCTCTCTCTCTCTCTCTCTCTCTCTCTCTCTCTCTCTCTCTCTCTCTCTCTCTCTCCCCATTTAACTTTGAATTCTTCCAGCTGCACTGTGTCGTACCTGGTAGTTTATCAGGTCTATGCTGCGACCAGTCGTATTGTCTGTGCCATTTGCTTCAAGAAGGAGCTCCTTCGGGATAGAGTTCTCAACAATCAGAATTCCGTTGTCTGGATTGTACCACTCGGGTGGATCATAGAAAAGTTTGCTTTATCGAAGCCGATGGCGCTTGGTCGTGGAGTCAAATATGTAGTTGGTATGTGTACTATACGCTGGAATCTTTGTGAGCTCAGGGTTCCTCTGCATGCAAAGTCAGGAATGAGAATGATAGCGTCAAGTCACAGAAGAAGAATGAATAGAAGTGAAACAAATTCATACGTGTGTTGAAGCGTATTTGCAAGCCTCCTCTGAAAGAAGGAGATGTGGTTGTGACTTTAGTTACTACTTTCCTGGTAGTGAGTGCATGGGTTGAAAGACAGGCATGTGCAAAAGAAGGGCTTAGTCATTGAGAAGCTTTGAAAAAATCTTGTTGCTGATGTTTCTATGGGTAACATACATTCAGTAAGTCAGAATTTTCTTCCTTCCAACTAGAAGACTTTACTCCTTTTATACTCAAGCCACATGGTGGTTGTGATAAAGGTTATTCTGGTGGTGATGTTGGTGGTGGTGCTGTTTCTAGTGGTGATGGAGGTGGTGGTGGTGCTGGTGGTGCTGGTGGTAGTGGTGATAGAAACTGGGGCAGCCCTCAGGGAGGTGATCAGGCTTACCAAGAGCAGCCTAGGCAGGACCAACTGTTTGTGAGAGGGAGTTGCAGGTTACACAGACAGTACGGAAGCGAATGTAGGTTTGGAGAGAATGCGAATGTCTGAATTGATTTTTGAGTGAGAAATTACATTGTCACAGCTTTGTAACAAGCCCTTATATGCCTCATTTGGCCTAGGGAGCACTGAGATACACTCTGTCAAAGTCCACCCTCTAACACACTTTCCTAGCCTGGCGGGATGAGCGGCAGTCACACATGAGAATTATGTCTCACACCACTTGGACAACCAACAATCGTGGTCTGCACCTTCCTTGAAGTCTCTTGGAGGTCCTCCAGCCGCCTTTTCTCCTTGAAGGCCGCTCTCAGCCGTCATGGCCAATAATCCTGCCGCCTTTTTTAGCTCAAAGCGCTCACGTCGTCACTTGAACCCGACCCATGATCTCCAATTTTTGGAATTCCATATCTCACTCAAACGAACTCCGAATTGAGTTCCGTAAAGTGCATTACAACTTGTAAAACATCCTCTATGCAGATGTCATGCAGATTATTTTTGTCGAGCAACCTATTTTGGTCACTTTCTGGCACCCTCATATCCATCATTCTCCCACTCTGCGAGAATAAAAATCACATAAGTCCGCACTGTCCCCTCAGCTGCTGAAAGCGGTACGCTACCAACGGCTTTGTCAGGAAGTCTGCCAGCATCATGCTTGAAGGGCAGAACTTGATCTGCACCACCTACTTTGCCACAAGCTCACGGATGAAGTGGTACCGTAAGTCGATGTGTTTGGTGCAGGCGTAAAACTCTGCCTTCTTCGTCAGAGCAATGGCGCTCATGTTGTCACAGTAGATGGTGGTGGCTGTGGTCTGCTGCTGTCCAAGGCTTGCTAGCAGCTCACGCAGCCACACAGATTCCTTTGCTACTTCACTCAGGACGATGTGCTCTGCTTTGGTGGAGGAGAGGGCGACGCACTCTTGCTTCTTGCTCCTCCATCTGATTGCACCTCCTCCGAGCACAAACACGAACCCACTGGTCGACCTCCTTGTATCCAGGTCACCTCCCCAATTTGCGTCACTTTAGCCGATGAGGATGGGGCTGTTGTTTCCATTGAAGGTGAGGCAAAGGCTGTTGCTGGTGTCGAGGTAGTGCAGCACGTGCTTGACCGCCTCCCAAGGCGGCACGCCCGAATTCACGCAAAACTTGCTAATTACTCCCACTGCTTGGCTGATGTCGAGGCGCGTGCCGACTGCTGCGTACATGAGGTTCCCAACTACTGCTTGGTATGGCACTGCTTCCATGCGGCTGCTCTCTTGCATGCCGTGGGGATTCTACGTCATGCTCAGATTTTCTCCCACTTCCATTGGTGTTGCGGATTTACGTGCTCCTGCCATGTTGACGCGCTTGAAGATGTCGCTCACGTACGTGCTCTGCGATAACTCCAAGGTCTGCTGCTGTCGGTCGCGCTTGACCTGAAGGCCAAGGTAGTAGCTGAGCTCGTCCATGTCTTTCATGTCAAACCTGGCAGCAAGGGACTGCTTTACATCGTCCAAAAATGACTTGGATTCAAATGCAATGAGCAGATCATCAACATAGAGCAAGAGAATGACCTGGCTTGCCTCTTGCTTGCGCACATACTGCAAGGTCAGCTTCACTGCGCACAAAGTCAAGGCCAACCAGCTGCTCATCCATCTTGTGGTACCATGCTCGCGGGGTTTGCTTCAATCCGTAGAGGGCCTTCACAAGCTTACACACCAAATCCTCCTTTCCCTCCACCACATACCCCTCCGGCTGCTCCATGTACACATCCTTCTCGAGGTCACCATTGAGAAATATACAAGTTATCCATTTGCTCCACCTCCCAGTCCATAGCAACAGCAAGAGCGAGGATCGCTCGGATGGATAGAAACTTTGCGACAGGTGCAAATGTCTCATTGTAATCCACACCCTCATTCTGTGCATACCCCATTGCAACCAACCGTGCTTTGTACCTGAGTATCTTACCATCCACACCACGCTTGCACCTGAAGATCCACCAGCACCCTATCACCCAGCTGCCACGTGGAGCTTCCTCGAGGGTCCAGATGCTGTTCTTCATGAGCGCACCATACTCCTTGTCTGCTGCGACACGCTAATCTGCCGCCTCGATGCTGAGCATGGCTTCAGCGAATATGGCTAGGTCATCGGTGACTATGAGGAAGAGAAGCTCAAGGTCAGACAACTCTGTTGGTGGTGGAACGGTACACATGTTCACCAGCTCCTCCAACAGCCTCTATTTGCTTGCGAGGCGATCGGATTACCTCAGCAGCTCCCCACTGTCCATTGCACCTTTGTTGATGCGTGCGGATCATCGTGGCAGCTGATGTATGTTGCTTTATTGCTCAGATTCGATTTATCAGATTCGGCTGCTGGCTCCTTCTCCTTCTCAGCTCCCTTTACCTCCTTGTCATTACCGCTGTCACCGCCATCTTTCGCACCGTCCTCTTCTGCTACCGGAACTTCTCCCACTTCAGGTACAAGTGCGGGAGTAAGTGGAACTGCAGACATAGGGCTCCAAGTCCAGCCCTTCACGTCCTCTTGAAAGACCACGTCACGGCTACGGATGTTCTTGCGTGCAGCGAGGTTGTAGAGGCGGTATTCCATGGTATCATAGCCAAGGAAGGCGGCCTTCACTGACTATGCGTCCAGCTTGTTACGACTGCCCGTAGGTATGTGCACGAATGCGTCACACCCGAAGACTTTCAGGTACATCACTGTTGGCTTGCGTCCCGTCCACGCCTCCTCCGGTGTCATCAGCGGCACGGCACGTGTGGGACGCCGGTTTTTCAGGTACACGATAATGTTGACCGCTTCCGTCCAGAAGGTTGGTGGGAGCTCCGCGTCTTGGAGCATGGTGCGTACACGCTCCATGAGTGTGCGGTTTGCGTGTTCAGCCACACCGTTCAGCTGCGATATTCCAGGTTGGATGACCTCGTGCTTGATCCCGCGATGCTTGAGGAAGGTATGGAAGTCGTTGGATAGGTACTCTCCTCCACCATTGGTGCGAAGCACCCTCAACCGCCTGCCACTCTCATTCTGCACAGCAGCAATCCACACCTTGAAAGCATCAAAGTACTCATCCTTGCCAGTCAAGAAAGACACCCATGTCTTCCTCGACTTGTCATCAATAAACGTGACAAAGTACAACTGGCCGGACAGGGACTGTGATGGCATAGGACTGCACAAATCAGAATAAACGAGTGAGAGAAGCTCAGCTGGCCCCTTCCCTTCCCCTGTGAAAGGAGTGCGGGCTTGCTTCCCTTCAATGCAGCTCTCACAAGCCGCTGCACCAGGCTGCTTCACCCCCTTGAGCTCAAGACCACGGACCATCTACTTCATGGAGATGATGGCGCCAAGGCCGAGGTGACCGAGCCGGCGGTGCCAGAGGCCAATTTCGTGTTTTCTCTCTCTCACCGCCAATGTCGAGTCGGCTTCTTTCTCCGACGCCACGTAGAGGCGGTAAAGACCATCCTCCTTGTTCGCTTTTGCAAGCACACGACCTACACGGGCAGAGATGGTACAACCACCATTCTTAAAGCAAACCTGCATGCCTTTGGAGATGAGAGATGAGACATAGAGGAGGTTAGCTACCTGCCCCGGAACATGGAGTACCCCCTTCACACGACGTTCCACGTGCTTACCCTCAACGGAAGCACAAAAGACAATCTTACCCTCCCCAACCGCCATTTACACATGATTGTCCCCCATGTACACCCGACGAGGCTCGATGGCGGTGTAGACGACGAACCACTCCCAACGACACATCATGTGCCGCGTGGCTCCCAAGTCGATGATCCATAACAAGGCGGTGTTGTCGTAGACGTGTAAGACCTGGATGGTGGTCACAAATCCACTCTCTCAATCTGCTGTGTTCGCAAAAGCGTCGGAATGCTTTCTCGCTCCCACTCCAGCCACAAGGTCCACCTTCTTCTTCTGGCATTCACGTGCCCAATAGCCCGGCTTCTTGTAGTAGTGGCAGTTCCCCTTCTTCTTCCATCCTCCGCCATTGCCCCTGGTTGGTGCAGCACCACCCCCATGACCAGAGTTGGTGATGAGAGCGACGTCCAGTCCGCTTCCGCCGTCCTCTCCCTTCCGCCGCTCCTCCTCAAACACCAGGCTCTCCTCCACATTGTTGAGGGAGAGCTTGTCGTCGCGCTGGTCCAGGGCAACAATGAGAAGAGTGTAGCTGCTAAGAAGGCCAAGAGGATTATTAGCATGAGCACACACTCCTCGAAAGGGTCCTTAATCACAGCAAGCTGGTCAGAGAGAGACTTCACCATATTGATGTAGTCAATCATAGATACAGACTCATCCATCTTCACAGTGTGAAAGCGACGACGCAGCTGCATGTTCATGAGGATTGACTTGGAAGCATAAGTAGACTCAAGTTTTTTCCAAACCTCCTTTGGTGTGAGGATGCCACGGACAAGGAGTTGCTGTCGTTCAGCGAGGTGGAGGTAGATGGTTACGAGGGCGCGGTCACGCTTCTCGTGGTAGGTACGGGCCTCGTCAGGAAAGAGGGAGCTTTCTGCTGGTTCCTTCTCCTTCTCATCCACCTGGATCCACAGACCCTTCTCCATCAGCACCATCTTTATGTTGTTGCTGCAGTTGAAGAAATTCTTGCCTTCGAACTTGGCAATGTTGACGTCGGCCACCACAAAAGTGGATGTCACCATAGTAGTGCAACGTTCAGCCCACAAACGGCTCTCTCACACAACAGGGTGCAAGGAATGCCTCAAAGATGAGACAAAGCCTTGTTCTAGCTCTGACACCACTAATGGAAACTGGGGCAGCCCTCAGGGAGGTGATCAGGCTCACCAAGAGACGCCTAGGCAGGACCAACTGTTTGTGAGAGGGAGTTGCAGGTTGCACAGATAGAAATTACAGAAGTGAATGTAGGTTTTCAGAGAGCGCGAATGTCTGAATCGACCCTTGAGTGAGAAATTAAATTGTCACAGCTTTCTAACAAGCCCTTTAAGACCTCATTTGGCCTAGGGAGCACTGAGATACACTCTGTCAAAGTTCACACTCTAGCACACTTTCCTAGCCCAGCGGGATGAGCGGCAGTCACCTTATCACACATGAGAATTATGTCTCACACCACTTGGACCACCAACAATCGTGGTCTGCACCTTTCTTGAAGTCTCTTGGAGGTCCTCCAGTCGCCTTTTCTCCTTGAAGGCCGCTCTCAGTCGTCCTGGCCAATAATCCTGCCGCCTTTTGAGCTCAAAGTGCTCAGGTCATCACTTGAACCCGACCCATGATCTCCAAACTTTTTAAATCCATATCTCACTCAAACGGACTCCAAATTGAGTTCCGTAAATTGTGTTAGAATCTAAAAACCATCCTCTATAAAGATTCATGCCAGATTATTTTTATTGAGGAACCTATTTTGGTCACTTTCTGGCACCCTCATATCCATCAAGTGGTGGTGGTGGTGGTGGTGGTGGTGGTGGTGGTGGTGGTAGTGGTGGTGGTGGTGGTGGTGGTGATGGTGGTAGTTGTGGTGATGGTGATGTTGGCGGTCATGGTGGTAGTGGTGATGGTGGTGGTCGTGGTGGTGGTGGTGGTAGTGGTGGTGGTGGTGGTGGTGGTGGTGGTGGTGGTGGTGGTAGTGGTGGTGGTGGTGGTGGTGGTGATGGTGGTAGTTGTGGTGATGGTGATGTTGGCGGTCATGGTGGTAGTGGTGATGGTGGTGGTGCTTCTGCTGCTGCTGCTGCTGCTTCAGCTGCTGGTGCTGGTGCTGGTGCTAGTGCTCCTGCTGTTTCTAGTGCTAGTTCTAGTACTGGTGTTGGGTCTGATGCTGGTGCTGACTCTGGTGGTGGTTGTGCTGCTGCTGCTGTTGCTGCTGATGTCGGTGGTAGCGGTGGTGGTGGTGGTGGTTGTGGTGGTGGTGGTGGTGGTGGTGGTGGTGGTGGTGGTGGTTGTCGTCATCGTCGTCGTCGTCGTCGCTGCAGCGGTGGCGGTGGTGGTGGTAATGCACATAAGAGGGATGAAACCGATGTCATAAGAGGAGGAAAAGATAATGCAAAGAAGAAACGGTCCAAGTTTTTTTTTCGAACCATTGATGTTGGCAAGAAAAGCAGCCTGTGTATCCTCCAATGTTTGTTTCATCACATTTGTTCTATCTCTCTCTCTTAAGGAGAAGGACTTGTTTGTGCAGTGCACCATGTGGAAACAAAGGATGAGGCATCCGCATTAAAAACTGCAATATTCTGATGCGGGGTTGAGCCCACATGGACACGTAGCTTGCATGCCCACTGTCTTGTGCCGTGGTGCCGGTCCGTGGCGGCGTTGCATGCTTTCCCATATTAATACAGTCCATTTCCCAAAAAGAAAAAAAAACTTGATACTTGAAATATCTTGATACATGTATTACACTACTCACGTGTGTGTGTGTGTGTGTGTGTGTGGGGGGGGGGGAGGGGGGATGTGTATTGTACTTACGTAGAACCAGAAGGTGGGTCCATTGCAGAATGATGCAACCAGAAGCAGCCCCAGCTTGAGTGTCCCATCAAATGCATATATGAGACCACCATATACCTCTTGCTCAGTGTTGTCAATGTGCTGGTACATTATCTCATTGAACAGTGCCTGGTCCCACTTTGACAAGTCCGTTTCTTGTTGATGCATCCATGTGAGCACGAAGTTGACTGTGGGCTCACTGCGACGAAAGTACATGATACCAATGTTGAACGACGTGCCAAAAGCACCTCCTGGTTTTGCCAAAAAGGAGGGGTGACCATGACCATATTATTAAAACCCCAATCTTACGCAAAACCACACTTGTCCTCCTTCATTAAGCAACCAATGTGTGAAAAAGAAATACAGCTTGTGCATTCATTTCTAATGTGGACCTTTCAAGGATAAATCATATGTTTCCAGCATGAACACGTTATGTGCTCAGTCTGCTGAAAAAAAGGGGGGTTTCAGTGAGCAAAGAGGTGTGGGTGTCTCTATGACTAGCAGATATAGTTTTGCATGCATAGGTGCAGCTCTGTGGTTATGGGCGGGAGGGACCGTTTGCATCTTTCTTCCACTGAATTTTGCCTCCAATCCCAGCTTTGGTTGCGCTTGCCTGTGGGTTATTTGGAGCAGCATGAGTTGAATGGGCTTCTTTCATCTGAAGTTACCCAGGATACAGGCTATGGGCAGATCATCAGGGTCCACCATTTCATCCAAGACGAGTTGGCAAAAATCTGTTGGGAAATCTTGCTGGGGGTGAGAGTGGAACCAAAGGGGTATTTGCGGCAGCCAGAGGGTTATGTGGGAGAGCTCCGTCCCCACCTCATCCTCTGTGACTCTGGTCAGGATGCTGTGTGGGTGGTTGATGTGACCACTATGGACGCCCAGGGCTGTGATGCGCAAGATTTGGGTGCGGTGTTGCGGGTGGCTGAGATCATGAAAAAGAGGAAGCATGAGAAAGCTCTTGGTCTGAAGAATGGGTGGAGGCTTTGTACAGAGAAGTGGAAGAATTCTGGTGGGTTGGGCCTGAATCCTTGGCGGTTCACCCGGCGATTGGCGGTGATGTATTTAGAGAGGGGCCGGCGTCCACTTATTGAGGCAAAAAGAATCGTGCTGGGCGGCCCATGCAAGGTCTCTCTTTGCTCAGCGGCTCTCCATCGCCAGCATACGGAAGCAGTGTGGCGTCACCCGCAATTAACCGCTCCTTCACAGAGGGCTTGGCCTGGAGCCGCCAGAAGACCCATCTCTTTCCACTCACACAGCTTGGCCTCTTGGCCCTCTGACCCTGTCCGACTTGTGCTACACGGACCCTCCAGAGGAGGAGCAGGACCATAAGGCCTCCTAAAGTCCATTTTCCTTTCATGCCCGTGAATTTTTTCTTCCGAACTAGCAGGTGGCGCAGAGCTACCCAGTGCATCAACTACCAGATAGCCTGGCCCCAGAGCTGCTCATTGCCATCAATCTTCTACACCAGCTAAGGAACTGAACCGTGTTCCCTCACTCAGTGGTGCTAAGTCAGAGGTTCTATCAACTGGGCCAGCAGTCACTGATATATTGAATTTGAACTGGTGGGGAGGCGGCCTCTCTTGCCACCAATATTTAAACATCTAGAAAATGCATGGTCTCTTCCACAACACTTGGAGTATCCAGCCTGCAGTTATTGACACCAGGAGCACCGCTGTTCATCCTTGAAATGTATAGGGGGACCTTGTGGCTGGCCGAACTGGTCAGCCAGGTGCATCCTTTCTGCATTCATTGCCACCTTTGGGTTTGGTTCCCCTTGGTCTGCCCTGAAAACTACAGCTTTGACAAATTTTCTCAGGTAATCTCGCGTACCAGTAAAGATCCAGCTTTGTCACAAAGGTCCGCACGAGAAAATGTAACTAGCTGCAGTTCATTTGAAAGGACCGTAAACTCAAGAGATCATAGTTGCTTCTAATCTTGTCATCCAAAACACCTGCATGGTCATGAACACTTGCGTGGACAACAAGGGGCAGCAGTAGGAGACATCCATTGGTGACTTCTCATACTGGGGAACAGGGAGGTGGAGACCATGGGGGTCATTAGGATGCGCCCAGGTGGACCCAGAAAACGATAATGGTTTTTTAATCTCTTGTCTTACCCCCCACCCCCCTCCCCAACCACCCCCGCCTCTTCTCTTCTCAGATCTCTTTTGCATCTGCTGCTACAAATGATAAACACAACTTTTTTGTTCTTTTTGTTTGAAGGTGGAGAGGAAAAGCAGGGAAACAAGCGTCAAGGACCAAGGAGACTCTCCTCGCCGTCCAACGGCACAGTGTAGCAAAGGTCAGACAGCGTAAGAGGGCCTAGGGGCCACGGTCGTGGCAGCTCAATAGGCGTGACACTGCCCAACGACGGGTCCAGTCCCCCACGTCACAATCCGGAGTCACTGAGCACATGACACTGCTGCCGAATTCCAGCAACGGAGAGCAGCTGTGCGAACAAGGACACCGCTCGTGCCGACCACCCCGGCTGGTCAGCCTCGCTGCGCCTGCCCCGACCCCTCTCGAGGCACAAAGCCACTAAACGACGGATGAAGTGCCAGCAATCCGGGCCAAGGCCGCTGAATGTCTCCCAAGCCACTGTGCGCAGCCGGTACTCCGGCTACTGCGCAAGGGCGGCCCTGTAGTGCTTCTCCTTCGCGGACTCCGCCGCCAGAAGAGCCTGCCCCTCCTCTTTCACCTTGTCCCACTGGGCGTCCACCGCGCTGACATCCATCATCCACGCCGTGCCCTGGACCAAGTCAAACACAAGGACATCCGGCCGTAGCCCCCCCGGCAACAAGCCCTCCGGCTCCACCATCGCACGGAGGAAATGCTCCCGGAAAATCTCTGCCAACTCGTCTCGGATAGCATGGTGGACGCAAATAATCGGCCCAGACCCCGCACGGCCCGTGACATCCGCCGGCAGGAGCCCATGACCGCCATGGATGGAGAGGTATCCCAGTGGCAGACCCAGCCAAAGCTGGGCGTGGAGACGAAAGTCGGCCAGGGCCAAGTAAAGGCGATCACCAGGGCCCGCTGGGCTGGCTTGAAGCCAGAGAGCTGCCCCGCGGGACCCGCAGAAGGAGGATGAGGTCAAGCTAGAGCTCCCCCACCATTCTCCCTGCCTGTTGCAGCAGCCCCAACGGTTCCACAACATCCCTCGGAGATTTCTCCCGCCTGAAAGACCACCTCCAGCTCATCGTGGATGGATGGTGGTGGGCTCTCACCTTTCCGTCCGTTACCTCCATTGGCCTCAGCACCTGTGCCCCAATATACCCAAGCTGAGTGGAAGTTGGCAGGTACTAGATGCACAGAGTTCTTGATTCCCGTGGGAGTTTCTTGTAGCTCGAGTGCAGCCTCCTTGGACCGTGCATTCCATCATCCATGATCCTGTTGCAGGAAAAATTTCCAGAAGTGTGTTTGGCATTTCTTCTTTGCCTCAATGACTCAAGAGCTTGAGGTGGAAGCAGGAGGGACTGTTTTTCTAGAAAACGTCCAGTGTTGCGCACTGCCATGTTGACTCCAGGAGTGGGAGGCTATCAACGATGTTCCCCATTTTCTCCTCCACTGCCTCCTTACCAAAGGGATAGAGGAGCTCCACGTCCTTGGCCTCCAGGAGGCAAAGGATGAGGTCCAACAGCAAATAAAGCAATGCAGCATAGGGCACACACATGCAACCTGCAGCTCCGTCTCAGCACATCAACATCTACCCCCTTCATTCTTGAATTGACAGCCACAACGGATGTCTCACCAGCTGCAGTAGAGAGCCCATGTACGCACCCTTACATACGTCCATCCCGCCTAGAATCCCTAAGAGGGCTCTCCATTAAGACTGTGCAGGATTTCCACCCACCACAAATGAGGAGGTAGCACTTGTACTTGTAAACCTTTCTACTGCACTGCGCAAGGATGCGGGATCATCACCACCACCTCAGGATCCTCCAGCAATGGCAGCTGCACCAGTTCCTTGATCTAGTCCCCTAGCCACTTTCTCCACTGGCAGAAGCTCCCAGATCCCACCGGGCATCCAAAGAGCAGCAACTCCACTTGCACAAATGGGACTCCCAGCAGCGTATGGGGAGTTGCCAGCGCATATCCTCTCCCACAGCAAGCACTTCTTTGGCTGGATTGTTAACCTCTGGCAAAAAACTACCAAGAGCATACCAGAGAAGAACCAGAGAGCTGGCAAACTCTCCTGTTCCTTGAGAGTATGAAGATCGCCAGTTACAACATACATCATTAATGAGATGGGAGAAAATGCCGCCACGGACCGGCACATACACGTGGTAATGTCACGCCACCACCCACGGCACAATAGGGTGAAAATAAAATCGGAAGTGAAGAGAGAAGAAGCATAAAATGGTCTGGAGACTCTCCTCTCCCTCCAGAGGATCGGTGTAACACAGATCAGACAAGGCAAGGGGCCATGGCCGTGGCGCTGGGGCGGGAGAGTCTGCGCCCAGCAACAAGTCCAGCCCCCCATGCCACAGGCCAAAGTCTTGGAGCACTCTACACTGCTACCAGATCCGAGGTATGGTTAATGGGGGCCTTTTTCTGCACTAGTTTTCAAGTGCACCCGTCTAGTGTATGATTGTGTCCTATATAGAAAGCTCGACACCCACCCCTATGGGGGGGTCCAATGCGTGGGGCTAGTGTATGAGTGCAGTGCACTCGTTCTCCACATAAAAATACACTAATCATGTACTCAGTGTGTGATTTCATCCTATATAGAAAACTGGACCCCCACCCCTATTCGGGGGGTCCAGTGCGTGGAGCTAGTGTATGAGTGCAGTGTGCTCATTCCCCACACAAAACTATACTGATCATGCACTCGGTGCGTGAATTTTTCCTCTATGGAAAACTGGACCTCCTCAACTATGGGGGGGTCCAGTGCGTGGGGCTAGTGTATGAGGGCAGTGCGCTCGTTCCCCACATAAAAATACACTGATCACGCACTTTGTATGTGATTTTGTCCTATATGGAAAACTGGACCCCCTTCCCTATGGGGGGGGTCCAGTGCGTGGGGCTAGTGTATGAGGGCAGTGCACTCATTCCCCATACAAAAATACACTGATCACGCACTCAGTGCGTGATTTTTTCCTCTATGGAAAACCGGACCTCCTCCCCTATGGGAGGGTCCAGTGCGTGGGGCTAGTGTATGAGATAAGTGTGCTTGTTCTCCACACAAAAGAACACTGATCAGGCACTCAAAGTGTGATTTTATCCTATAGGGAAAACTGGACCCCCACCCCTATGGGGGGGTCCGGTGCGTGGGGCTAGTATATGAGTGCAGTGTGCTCGTTCTCCCACAATTGAAACTGATCACGTACTCAGTGCGTGATTTTATCCTACATGGAAAACTAGATCCCCACCCCTATGGGGGGGTCCAGTGCGTGGGGCTAGTGTATGAGGGCAATTCACCCGTTCCCCACACAAAAATACACTGATCACGCACTCAGTGCGTGATTTTGTCCTGTATGGAAAATTGGACCTCCTCCCCTATGGGGGAGTCCAATGTGTGGGGCTAGAGTATGAGGGAAATGTGCTCGTTTTCCATTCAAAAGTACACCGATCTCGCACTCAGTGCGTGATTTTTTACTCTATGGATAACTGGAACCCCGCCCCTATGAGAGGGGGGGCAGTGCGTGGGGTTAGTGTATGAGGACAGTGTGCTTGTTCCCCACACAAAAATACATAGATCACGCACTCAGTGCGTGATTCTGTCCTATATGGAAAACTGGACCCCCCCTATGGGGGGGTCCAGTGCGTGGGGCTTGTGTATGAGGGCAGTGCGTTCGTTCCCCATACAAAAATACACTGATAACGTACTCAGTGCGTGATTTCGTCCTGTATAGGAAACTAGAGCCACGCCCCTATAGGGGGGTCATGTACATGGGGCTAGTGTATGTACATACTCGATGTGTACATACACAATTTGAGTACACTAGAATTTCAGTTCCCTTTCCTAGTGCCAGCGCACTACTAGAGCGCACTTAAAACCCAGTGCGTGATTGGCCCGCCATCAACCATATATGCCAGATCCCTGCAATAGAGAGACGCTATAACAACAGGGTCACTGTCCGCACCGACCACCCCGGCTGGTCTGCCTCCTTGCACAAACCCGGGCCCTTCTCCAGACACAAAGCAGCCATCCGGCGGAAAAAGCGCCAGCAATCAGGCCCCAAACCACCAAAATTCTCCTACAGGACTGTGCGTAGCCTCCACCCCGGCTGCTGCCCAAGAGCGGCCTAGTAATTTTTTGCCTTCTGGGCCTCAGCCACCAATAGCGCCTGCCCCTCGTCCCTCACCTTATCTGACTGAGCATCCACTGTGGTGACATCCGCCACCCACGCAGTGCCCTGGGCTAAGTCAATAAGAAGGAGGTCCGGACGAAGCCCCCCCCGACAGTAAACCATCTGGTTCACCATCACCCATCGAGAGTTCTCACGACAATCTCCTCCAACTCAATGCGGATGGCATTGTGGACCCAAATAATCGGCACCGACCCTACCTGTCGAGTGACTTCAGCTTGAAGTAGGCCATGGGTACCATGAAGAGTGAGGTACCCCAATGGTAACCCAAGCCAGAGTTTAGCCTGCAGGCGGACGTCAACATGTTCTTCTTCAATCCTTACAGCCATAGAAAAAAGGGATGCCGCCAAGGAGCGGCACAAACACGTGGCAAGATAGGGTAATGCCGTCATCTACGGCAAAACTGGGTGGAATAAGTAAGCAAAGAATCTGGGAACAGAATTCAAAAAGTCAAGAGAATTGCATTCCCCTTCAAAGGTCTGGTGTAGCAAAGGAAACAGGATAGGGCCCAAGGATCACGGCCTTGGCGGCTGAAAGAGTCTGCACTCAGCAAAATATCAAAACCCCCGCGCCACAGTGTAATTTCCTGGATCACTCTAATCTGCTTCCAAACTGCTGCTATGGAGAGGCGCACTGAAAATAGGGAAACCACCCACGTCGACCACCACGGTTGGTCTGCCCCACTGGGCCGACCCTGGCCCTTCTCCGGACACAAAATAGCAAGCCGGCAGATGAAGCACGGGCAATCCGGCCCCAAGCAGCCGCAGGTATCCCACACCACTGTGCGCAACCTCCACCCTGACATCAAACCAAGGGCTGCCTTGTACATCTTCCCTTTGAGGGCCTTGGCAGTGAGTAGAGTCTGGCCCTTGCCCCTCACCTTGTCCGACAACCCACGCCGTATCCTGCGCTGAGTTCAAGACGAGGAGGTCCAGACGGATCCCCTCTGGCTGCAGACACTTTGGTTCTTCGATCATCCGTAGTGAATGCTATCAACAAATCTCTCCCAACTCATCTCAAATGGCATGGTGGACCCAGATGATTTTTTCCAACCCTGCTTGTCGCATAATGTCCGCTTCCAGCAGACCGTGGGCACCATGATGGATGAGGTCTCTCAGGGAAAAACCAAGCTGGAGCTGGGCCTGGAGGCGGAAGTCGGTTGGAGCCAAGTACAGGCGTCATAAAGTTGCGGACGATGTCAGGGGGGCCGGCGACATCGGAGGCAGATGGAGGCATGGGGAATAGGTCAGGGCGGCTAATGATCTGCTCGCACACACTGTCATGGAGTAGCGACATGTGTAGGAGGAAGGGACGTGGGAAGGTCACTAGGAGGAGGGCAGGGTTCCCCTGCGGGAGCCTGTCTGATTTCCTGCTGACAGGCTGAGCATCAGGCATATATAACCAATCACCTCACCCCTGAAAACTGTGTACAGAAAAGTGTATTGGGAAGTAAACAGAAAAGTGAACATTGATCGCTAACAAAAGCATCTCTACGTCATAGGAATTCCTGAACTCTTTTCATGTTTGACAAGGAATACATATGTGGGCTCTAGCCACATGCCTTCATGTTCATAAATGTTGAGAAATCCATGGATATAGGAATACACTCTTGGATACACTGATTGTGGAGTGTATGAATTTGGGTCGATTAACTATACCTCGCATCAGGGGGTATGTCAAGCAGGTTGTTGATGCTGATGGAGAATGTGTTGAGCTGGAGGAAGATGGACAGCTCAGAATAGCTTGCATCTCTCGCACAAGCAGCTCCGCCCCCTCTGACACTCCCACACCATAATGTAGCACGGCAACAGATTCTTGAGAAGGGTTTATTTGAGGTTCAGGAGAGGAAATAGCACAGCCATTTGGTTAACATGAGGTCAGGCATTGCGACTTTAGGAAGCGGAATGAAGAGAAGAAGCAATGAGCAAAGGGTTGGACGGGGCCGGCCCTCCCACTCTCCTTCCTCCATCAACTCAGCGTAGGAGTGGTCGAAGAAAGCCACTGGAGGCTACCAGACTCCCCAATAATGTCATGCCCCCAGCCCCCCAACATCCTGACTGTCAAGGCTGATGAAAGCAGCTGAATCCTTGTGATGGACAGCTGCTTGGCCATAAGTGTGACAGCGTGGGTGGCCTAACTGTCAGCCTGTTGTGGCTCTTGGGTCCCACTGCTTCCCCAAGCACAAGGCTACCAGCCGGTGATTCCAATCCAGTCAAACTTTCTCCACAACAGCAATGTCCATTCCGCAATCAGAGTCTTCCCCTCATCTTACTTGTGTGTCCAAAACATCCGCAGTGGTGGCATGCCCCAGTCAGGTGGCACTCTGGGCAGGGTTCCTTATCACAGGGTCTGGTCTGAGCTCCCTCGTGACCCCCTCTGGCTGCTGCAGGGCCCCCAAGGGCTCCACCTGCACCCGCAGTGAATGCTATGGCCTCTAGCTCATTATGCACATCTTGGTGGAAGCTCCTTGCTCCAGAAAAAATTACACCACTAGCCCACCAACTGGTCTCTTTAATTTGTCACTGCATGATTTGCATGCTTTATTTCTTGAGGTGTTCCTCCAAACATTCCGAGTCTAGAATTTTTCATAGATATCCGACCCAGTTGCCAAAATCTCATATATAAGTAAGCTAGCTACACTCACAAATGCACGGAAAATGCACCCACAACACTGGATTGAAATCTGTGGTCAAGAGCTTCTCAATAACTAAAAACAGAGATAAACATGTTCTTTTATGAAAGCTCTGCTCAAGAAAAAAAATGCCCATCTCACTTCCTCCCTTCGCCTCCCATGCATTCCTCAACTTACCACTCATCATCTCCATTCCCTCATCATCCCGTCCACGAATTTCCGCATCTCCCGAGACAAGGATGTCCGCCGTAGGATATCTTGCAAAGAATGGTAATGGGTTCTGCGGAGAAGTTAGAATACAAAGAACCAACTCAACCCGTCAAACGAAACAAAAAGGATCTCGTCCATGTCTTTCTCCTGTCTGCAGGTTAATGTCAATAGTATTATATCGTGAACTTGGTTAGGCTGTCATGTTCAGCACAACCTCTTGGTAAGGAATAATAGAAGACAACTGGACATGGCACAAAAAAAGGCAAAGAACTTAGCAGAGCCATAATTCCTGTTCAGTAAAAGAAAAAACAAGGGGCACACTGCTACACTGTGCCATTGGACGGCGAGGAGAGTCTCCTCAGTCCTTGACGCTTGTTTCCTTTCTTTTCTTCTCCTCCTTCTTGTGCCGTGGGTTGCGGCTTTTGCATGTTTTCATACCCCGAAGATGTGCTGGTCAGGGGCGGCATTTGCATGTTCCTTCTCATCAATCAAGATTTACATGTTTCAACAAATAATAATAATAAAAAACCAGAGGCATTACAAGACCTATACTCGGCATCCACCAATGGCTCACCCACCTGAAAGTCCGTCACCTTGTCCATCAGCCTTTCCTTGCCATCAAAACACAAGTAGCTCAAGAATACTCCTTGCGTACATTCTAGTTAAGCCCTTCCTCCACAATTTTGATCTTACTCTCTCCTTCTTCAACCTCCTTCCTTGTAACTTTCTCATGCCTCATTATTTTGTTGAATTCACCTGGAGCATTGGTCATTGCTATTTTCACCAGTTAACCGTCCAATCACAGCGTGGCAAGCATCATTACTTTGTTCTTCATAGATTGACATGTGAACACACACACACA
>SZWC01003175.1:160444-171418 GCA_023375785.1 Penium margaritaceum | reverse complement strand
GTTGGGGGGGAGGGGGACGGACTCCCCACGATGCCCGCTTTGTGATGCCTCCGCTTCGTTCGACTGAATCGGGACACCTCGCTAAGGGTCGCTTTGGGTATTGTCGCAAGCACGTGCGACATCCTCCAGACTCTCGATGGTCGCACAACTTGACCCTTCCACGGGCCCCGTTCGAGCATCCGCGCGATGATCGAGGACAGTCACCGGACAGCGATCGCACTCGTTAGGAATTACACAAAAGTCGGCGGCGCGTAGGTTTCGAGGACAGTCAGGCCCGATGCGGCGTTACCCAAACCAACCCTAATCATATAGGGCTGTATGGCTTTTCGCCTACGGCCCGCGGTTCGGCGCTATTATACCCTTGAACGTCAGCGCAGCGAGTTCAAGACGCCGCACCTTCCATGACGTCGCGTGTTCCTCGACTTTTTTTTGTATTATGTATCTACCGCCAATGACGTGGCAGGTATGGGTCTGACCTAATTTTGGTTCGGCACACTACAAATGTATCATGCGTGAATCCAGGATGTATTTTGTTGTGGAGGGTGTCCCGCCAACCTCCTCCACGACAACTTCGTCACTACAAATGTCAAGATTGGTAGCCAAACCAGAATTGTATCGATACATTTATTAACCAGCGGCATTCGCGGACAGTCTCATGGTGACACTCTGCGAGGCCATCCGATAAGTCTAGTGCCTCGCGAATTTGCGTCGCCGTCAACTTCCCATTCCGCTGGTCGAGGCATCCGGGCTCGATTCCCAGTGGTACATTATCGTTTGACAAATTTTGTTTTCAAGTTTTTCGTGGGCTTCCGGATCCAACGGGCCCGCTCGCTTTATTAGCACGTACATACATGCTCTCTGGACAACGCCCACAACAATAATTTTTTGTTGTGAGAGACGTTCGACACCGCCCATTACAAAAACAAAGTCGCAGAACACGGCAAGCGAGGCATCAAATCCAAACCAGGCTTATTAAGAATTATGGCCATCTGGCGTTTCTTGAATTCAGCGACGACAATAAGAACCCCTTTTAAGTAATGCGTTCACGTAATCCAACCAAAAGTGCGACAAGTAAAAGATTTTTGCTCCAAGTTTGAACATTTCATTTCCATGAACCTCGATTGGTGAAAACGGACCATGAGAAGACCCCTCAATTGAAGTTCTGATAAGAAACCGATCCTATGTGTAAGTAGTCGTTTCCATTGTTCATGTCAAAGACTACCACCGTGTCATTTTTTGTAAACATGACTTTCTGAAGTTTTCATGTTGTCGTTGCATAAATAAAGTGCTTCAAAAACAGAGTTCATCACAAGACCTTTTCGTGTGTCTTGTCCCTCTTATGGTCCGTTCTAGTAAAGAGGTTGTCTAACTTTGTTCACTCAGGTGGTTTGATAATTGTTCTTCCTCAACATACTTGGCCAAGGAATCTCACATGAACTTAAAATGCTCCATAACACGGGGTTTTGAAAATTACTCCATGCCCCTCAAAGAGCACATCGTGCTCCAAAAAGCAAGTACAAGGATACAGTTACAACACGTTTTTAAGAAATTTAAGAGTTGAATTTCCATACTTGAAGAGTATAGAACTTGACAACCATTTTTTCTTGGCACTATTACTGAAATTCAAAACCTTATCCATGGAAGACTATTACATGGTTCAATAATCACCGATAATATTTACAACGATTACAATTATATCAAACCTTTCTTCACATAATTATCAAAGTAGAAAAAATGAAAGTTATGGAATATAGGCTACAAGCCTTTCAATAGTTGAATTTTAATTCTCAATTAACCAAAATAAATCATCTAACCTTCTCCTTAAATGTTGAAAAAGGATAAAAATAATTTGGCTAACTTTCATGTGTAGCGTAATCTGTACAATGTATGAATTCTCATGAAAGCTGTGAAAAAAACCATTTAGTCTCTCATCAATTATCAGGACAGCATTGAATCCGCATAAGATTGATCCTACAAAAGAGGTATCGGGAAAAATCCATGGGTGTCTTTTTCTTCCTCAATCACTGTTGGGTTTTGGGGGGCACACGCGAGGACGGTCAGTGCCTCTCCGTGGAGCCTTCACAAAAGCAAGGGGTCCTTGCTCTCCTAAGATCTTTTTGTATAAACAGCAAACTCAGCATAGTTCAAAAATATGGAATGAAATATTGTTAAAAGTAAAGATTCCAAGCAGAACATGTGTTCAATGAATAGTCGCTAAACAAAGCTTAGCTCCATGCTCTGACGTATGTCCACAAACTAGGGCGCATGGCCTTACTAGGCCGTCAAGGCCGTCCATGCAAGGGTCTCGGTGCAGCCATCATCTCCAGTGATGGAAGGCCTTCAGGACGTCACTGCCACCTCCTCGCCAGACTGGAAGCCAATGCCAGGCTTATAGGGTCGTCAGGGGAAACTCTTGTAGATTCTTACTAGTCTTGTCTGAGCCACCAAGCTATGGTAAACTGGCCACCAATAAACAAGTCATCCTCCTCCCAGGCTGGCAAGCAGAGCCAGGCTTATAGGGGCCTTGAAGGGGTCTCCAATAGCGTCCTCCACCCAAGCTAGTAGGTAGAGCCAGGCTTATAGGGGTCTTTGAGGGATCTCCAGCAGTGACCTCCACCCCGGCCGACAGGTAAAGCCAGGATTTCAAAGGTCTAGGAGGGATCTCTAGTAGTGCCTTGGTCAAAGGTGCTCCGGTTCTAAGGCGTTGCACCTTGCACGTGGACTTGCAATGTGGTGTAGCCACTACAAACTAAGCCACTGAAGATTAACTACTAAAGATAGATGAGTAAGCCAAGGTCATCATCTTTTATACTTGTGGCTTTGGCAAGTTGACTGCCTAGGTGGTGGTCGTGGAAGCATCCTTTGGTGCACGGTGAAGTTCACCGTAACCGTGGTTCATATACCACAGCTGACCACATAGCATTACAGGTGCAAGCCATCACCGTGTCTTGAATCCTTGAATCATGTGGCCTCTCACGGATCAGTGAGTGCTGTTGATCACCGTAGCCAGGATGCTTGCATCTCAACGGTCCTTTTAAATTAACGTGAACCATAGATGTATGGAACTCTGGCTTGAGGAAACTTCCTCTCAATGGATGATTTCTCTCCACCTTGGTTGTCTTCTGGCTCAAACCTGAGCCATAGGGAAGCTTCGTTTCGATGGAAGCTTCATCAAGTTCCACGGTGCAACTTCTCCGTAAGATGCTTCTGTCTGAAGCTCTATTACTACTCCGTTGATGCTACCACATGATCCCATGTGGTTCTTGGATTACCATCACAGTGAAACTCGTACCAGACCTCTCCATGTAGGTTATCCACATGGCGATGAGAGAGACACACTGAGTCGTGACTCCGGACCGCCGGTGCAGGGCGGTCCCCACTTCTCGCCCTCACAGTGCTTCATCCATCTAGCTTAGTCAGGTGTGGTCCCATCGGACCATCAAGTCTATACACTATTACACAGGCTTCAGCTGTAGGAGGCATGAGATGTCCTCATGTGCATGCTTCCTTTCAAATCTCCTTTCACATCCTTTGAGGGATGGTTTACCGAAGAAAATCTAGGTCTTTGAAGAAGAAATCAATCTGCCGAGTGGCACCCGATAAATTCACAAACAAAAAAACCGTAAATTATTATTGGAGCCTCTTATTCGAGTTTTGACTGCTCCATGTTGAAGCAGTAGATCAGCGTACTTAGCTCACTCCAACTCTCCCCCTCGATAAATTTGCTGATGAAGCTGAAAATTGTAGACCTTGATTGAGGAGAGAATCGCACGAATGACGAGGCCTTTGGAGATGTACGACTTCTATTTGATGTAGGAACCTCTAAAAATCTATCCATGGCTTTGTGACCCAAACTATTTGGTCAGCACTTCAAACTGGCTCGGTTTCGGCTCCCCGGGGTACTTAGACGCCTTTTCGGGTTGTGGAGCCCATAGTTGGCTTCATAAAAACGTTCTGAGTGAGGTTGGGGTCACCTCACTACTCTGACTTTTTGTCTTGCTTGTGGCTGAAGCAACCGATCCTAGTGTTTTTCACAGTGCTCTCATGCACCTCCATGCACGAGTTTGGGTTGTCCTGTATGAGCTGGCGGTTGCATGTCGAAGCCATCGTTGGGACCACTTGCTGGACCGCTTCCAGGACCTCTGTGTGAGAACTCCCATGGGAGAGTACAAATGGCTGCCGCCTCGTTACACCACAACATCAGTGATTACTCCCCGTTTCGTGTTAGGCTGATACCCTCGAAGTGCTCTGCTCTCCTTCTCCACCTCGTCCTCATTGGAGAAGGTCTTGTTGTAGTCTTGCGCCATGGCTGAGACACATTCTCTACCCTTCCAGCCCTCCATGACCAAATCTTGGTTTTTTTAGGCACCTCCCTACTGATAGGACGTTTCTACCAGTCATAGACACCCGTCCTGGCTGTTCCAACGCGTCACTTAGGGACTTGGTCGTTGCCACTCTCGCTACCTATTATTGGCTGGGACAGCCGAATCCACGGCGTCACATGATGCTGCCACTGTTGTTGGTCATGGACTTCCGTGCTGGCTGCGTCCTTGACCGTCTTGCTGTTTTCCTCCTGTGAAATCGGAGCTCGCAGCTCCTTGCCGACCAGCAACTTTTTTCCTTTCCAGTTGGCCAGGTTCTCCTTGCAAGCGGCACGCTGTGCGAACTACTCACGAGCAGTCCTTTTTTTCCGCTTTCTCTCACCCTGGTCGGCTCTTCTCATGGCCCACCATCACTATCCGCCGCCTGTTGGGGCCTTCACGAGGGATTGTTGTCGCGGTATTAGGCTTGTCGCGGTGGACCCAGCTGCCGTGACAGAGCCTTTCTCGATTCAGGCCTGCCGTCGTAGGGGCTTGCTGGCCCAGCTCGTCATTGCGGGGAGCTAGTGCGAGGTCCTGCGCGGACCTCACCCATCCTCCCGACGTTTTGGAGCTAGATGAGCTGGCACTCCGAGGGCTTGTTTTGCTCGCGCAAGCAAGCGGCTGTCGTAGCTCATCGAGCGTGACCATCTCGGTGAATATGATGACGTCATCACACGGCCACGCCCAAAACATGGCCTGAAAGTGGTCAGATATACTTTTGTAGAAACAGTCGCGACAAAAGCTGCTATAGATATTTGCATAAACATCTGCTGTCGGCTACTCCTCCTTAATTGTAGAACAAGACTTTGCTTCCGTGGTTGATAAAGTGACATTCCTCCAACATAGATGGCTCCTATGGAAAAGACAATATTGGAGAGTAGATGACTCGTATTTGCTGTTCACCAACTCCCCCTTTTTTTACACGTCATGGCGAGCATAAATGCATTGAGGCTAAATTGAAATCTCATAAAGAGGTTGTCACTCCCTCCGGTCTCCTCCTCCTCACTGGTGAAGACCCGAATTGTTGCGATGGAGCCCAAGGTCCCGCAATTTTGCTGCCAAAGAATTTGTTGCAGCTCAAGCATCACTCTAAAATCCAATGTTACAACTGCCTTCATGAGGTGGGATTATTGCCACCACCTGCCGATAGGACATGAACATTGTCCATAAAGTATTGTTTCATCATGCATGCCATCTGTTAAGAGGTGGACTTACTGTAACACCTGCCAACATGACAGAAACGTCGGTCATGGAGCAGAGCTCCATAATGAGGTGGGCTTACTAGAACCACTTGCCGAAATGGCAGGAACTTCCATTGTGGAGCAGAGCTCCACCACGCATGCCACATGATTGAAGATGGGCTTACTACAACCGTCTACTGATACGAGGAGAATTTTATTTATAGAGCATAGCTCCATCGTGCATGCCACCTACAAGGAGGTGGGCTTATTGCAACCCCCTGCCCACATGGTAGGGTTTCATCCTTTCTTCCTCTCTCCTTAGACAAGACACGCTCCTTCTTGTTGGTGCACTATCGCATCGCCTCAAGACTTTTGCTACAAACTTGTATGTTGTCGTCACAGACATTGCGATGGAGAGGTTGTCATTTCTGCTCCTAAGCTAATGGTAATGCTTGATGTTAGCAGCTGCAAAAACTGGTTTCACCGCTTTGTTATGGGGACGTCTGCTACCATTGGAGCTATTGTCTCTTCATAACTCCTTACTATTTTTTTACCTTTCTCTTTTTTTCTTCCTCCTCTTCTTTCGCTTCCTCTGCTTCTGTGTGCGTATCAGAAAAAGGGCAATGCAGTCGCAGAAGGCTGAAGCAAAGTTGCTAATGAAGCACTCTGCCTTGTTGTAGTCGTTGAGACACCGCTTTTGATGGTGGTGAGCTGATTTTCTTTAATCACCATGTTGCTTGATGTCTTCAGCTGCACAGTATGCTGCTTTGTGTGTCCTTGTGTCTTGTTGCTATTACACGCCTTCTACTACATGCTCTATTGCTTGACGTGCTATTGTCTGTTGAAGCATGCTTATCGCTTCTTCAACCAAGTGCCTTCGGTCATCAGCTCCTTGAGCTCGATATGCCCCATAAAAGCTTTCTCAAAGGCTCATGGGTAGATGTGAATGCACGGATGGATGACGAAATTGTGTAGTCTGTGTACTACTGCTCTCTTTCTCCATCGTGCTCTTCTCGCCTTTGTATGGTACTAGTGGAGCGCCCCATTGGACATCCACATTGTACCTCATAAAGGAAGATGAACAGTATCTTCCTTCCATGATTGAGCTACTGTTGCCTCTCTTGTTAGCTCCATAGAATTGGTGTTTAAATACCATGATGGGCATGGTATCTAGATCAGCTGGTTATGTGCACACTGAACGTCATGAAGAGCGATCGCGCTGCATGCTTGAGAGAAGATGGCCAAGTTCTCCTCCTCAAGCTTTGACAGGGATGGTGAAGGGTGGATTCACCAATCAGCACTCCTGCTGCTGTTGTTGTTGCTTCACTAGCTGGATGTAGAGCCTATAGCTCTGATACCACAATGGGTTTTTGAGGGCACACGCGTGAACGATCAGTGCCTCACCACGGAGCCTTTACTACAGCAAGGGGTCCTTGCTGCCCCAGGATCTTTTTGTGTGTCGAGAAAACTTAGCGGAAGCAAAAAATATGGAATATGATCTTGTTAAAAGTAGAGAGTCCAAGTATAAGATGTGTCCAATGAGCAACAGCAAAACTGAGCTTAACTCCATGCTCTAATGTATCTCTTGGCCAAAACCTAGGACGCAACGCCTTGCTAGGCTGTCAAGTCCGTCCAGGCAAGGGTCTCTCTGCAGCCATCCTCTCTAGTGATGGAAGGCCTTGAGGAAATCAGTGCCACCTCTTCATCAGGTTAGTAGCTAGTGCCGGGCTTACAGCTTCATCAGAAGAAACTCTTGTAGATTATGGCTGGTCTTGGCAGAGCCACCAAGCTGTAGAAGACTGGCCACCAACAAACCCGTTTTCCTCCTCCCAGACTGGCAAGCAGAGCCGGGCTTACAGGAGCCTTGGAGGGATCTCCATTTTTGTCCTCCACCCAAGCTAGTAGGCAGAGCCAGGCTTACAAGGGTCTTTAAGGAATCCCCAACAGTGACCTCCACCCAGGCCGGCAAGCAGAGCTAGGCTTACAGGGGTCTTGGAGGGATCTCTCGCAGCGCCTTGGTCAAAGGTGCTCCGGTGCTAAGGCGTGGAGCCTTGCACGTGGACTTGACATGTGGTGTAGCCACTGATATTAAGCACGAAAGATTAACTACTAAGGATAGATGAGTAAGCAAAGGCCATCACCTTTTATACTTGTGGCCCTGGCAAGTTGACTACCTAGGTGGTGGTAGAAGAAGATTCCTTTGGTGCACGGTGAAGTTCCACCGTAATCATGGCTCGAGTACCACAACTGACCACATAGCTTTGCAGGTGTAAGCCATCACTGTGCCTTGAATCCTTAAATCCTATGGCCTCTCATGGATCAATGAGAGCCATTGATCATGTTGAGATTTACCCAGTTTCGATGGCCGGGTTTGGCTAAATTGCATCTCGTGGTGCATTTTATCTGCTTTGGAGGGCCAGAAAATTCACCTTCTTAAATGGAGGGAAGTGAGGCTCAAATCCTTGCCTCCACAAGATTTGAAGATGTCATTGGAGGCCCTTAGGGGCTGTGACCCTTCAGCTTCCAGCTGAAGGGTGGTTGGTTTACAACTTCTTACAACCTCTTGGTGACCCTTCAACTACCAGTGCATCTTCAACCTCCAGTGGCTGCCAGTGACCCTTCATCTTCCAGGTGAATTTTCAGCTGGCCTGGGTGGTTATGTAACCACCCAGGTGGTTATGCAACTACCTACAACCTCCAAGGCCAGAGCCTCCAAGGAGGCCCTCCCAGGACTACTTAAGGGGCTCAGTCCATTCAGTCTATTATGCCTTGACAACGCCTTCATTCATCATCAGATTCCTTCTGATGCCTCCAGAGTCTACCNATTGGAGGCCCTTAGGGGCTGTGACCCTTCAGCTTCCAGCTGAAGGGTGGTTGGTTTACAACTTCTTACAACCTCTTGGTGACCCTTCAACTACCAGTGCATCTTCAACCTCCAGTGGCTGCCAGTGACCCTTCATCTTCCAGGTGAATTTTCAGCTGGCCTGGGTGGTTATGTAACCACCCAGGTGGTTATGCAACTACCTACAACCTCCAAGGCCAGAGCCTCCAAGGAGGCCCTCCCAGGACTACTTAAGGGGCTCAGTCCATTCAGTCTATTATGCCTTGACAACGCCTTCATTCATCATCAGATTCCTTCTGATGCCTCCAGAGTCTACCTCTACAAGCCTCAGCCTCTGACACTGCAGCCAGTGCCTTTGGACGCACCTCCTACAAAGGCCTGCGCCTTCTTCAGTGCAAGCTAGTGGCTCTACAAGTTATCCGTTGCAGGTCTGGTTTTCCAGACTTAGTCTCAAGGCATCCAAGGCAGGTGCCCTGTGGGTCCACAAGTGTACACTTGTGGCTACATCCCTGCAGCTGGTTCAGGGAACTCTTCATGTACTTTTCCAAGTGATCTACAAATTCGTACACATATTTCAGATTCTTCTGTGCACACCTTCGCCTTCCAGATTTCAGTCCAGTTTCACCCATCCACCTTCCGCAAATCTTAACATGGTATCAGAGCACGGCAACGGCCTTCGAAGACAAGAAAGGCTCCACATCACGCGCAACATCATGGAAAGCAAGGCAGAAGACATATACAATGTGGACGTGGTTGCTGACTTCCAACGCGTTCAACAAAAGGCTTTGACCACAAGCCTACCCTCCCAGGACATGCAGCAGACAGTGAACATCTCTGCACTCCAATCTCTATTCGCCCAGCGGCTCTGGGATCTTCGCATCAAGTTTGAGGCTGACATCGAAAGCCTGCACAAACAAGTCACACGGCGGGTACAAGGAGCAGATTTATGCACTCCATCTTACACAGTGCCAGCCGATGAAGCTGGAACAGCAGCAGATGTGTCTACAACTACAGCGAACACGGCTGCAAAATTCTACACAGTGCCAGCTGACAAAGCTGGAACAGCAATAGATGTGTGCAACGGCAGCGTACACGGCTGCAAAATTCTACATAGTGCCAGCTGACAAAGCTGGAGCGACAGCAGATGTGTCCGCAACGCCAGCAGACACGGCTGCAATAGTCTACACATTGCAAGCAGACAAAGCTGGGGCGGCACTAGATGTGTCCGTAACGGCAGCAGACACGACTGCAACACAGTACACATTGTCGGCTGACGAAGCTGGGACAACAACAAATGTGTCCACAACGGCAGCGAACACGGCTGCAAAATTCTGCACATGGCCAGCTGACGAAGCTGGAGCGGCAGCAGATGTGTCCGCAACGATAACGGACACGGCTTCAACACTCTACACATCGCCAGCTGACAAAGCTGGGATGGCAGCAGATGTGTCCGAAACGGCAGTGAACACGGCTGCAACACTCTACACATTGCCAGCTCACAAAGCTGGAGCGGCAGCAGATTTTTCCGCAACGGCAGTGGACACGACTGCAACTCTTTACACATGGCCAGCTGACAAAGCTGGAGTGGCAGCAGATAGGTCTGCAATAGTATCGGACACGACTGCAAATCTTTACACACAGCCAGCTGACGAGGCTGGAGCGGCAGCAAATCTGTCCGTAACGGCAGTGGACACGGCTGCATCACTGTGCACATTGCCAACTGACGAAGCTGGAGCGGTAGCAGATTTGTCTACAACAACAACGGACACTGATGAAGAATTCGACACACAACGGACTGACAAAGTCGGAGCGACAACAGATTCGTCCATTACGGCAGTGGACACGGCTGCAATATTCGTCACATTACCATCTAATGAAGTTGGATCGGCAGCAGATTCGTCCGCAACGGCAGCGGACACAGCTACAATACTTTACACAATGCTAGCTGACGGAGCTAGTCATGGCGCAACCATTCAACAATTTCAGACACAACTCACCAGTTTGCCGATTGTTATGGAGAGCAAAGCTTCAGGGTGGCACCACTCCCCCTTGCCGACAAGGTGCTGCCATCTGTTCAATGTCTCGGTGAAGGCATTCAACACTTCTCCTGTGCTCGCAAAGGCTGGCGACACTGCTCACCACTTTCTGTGGAGCTGGAAAATATTTCCAGAGAGCACCAGTTGAAGAAAAAAAATCATCGTGTTCGAAGGTCAGCATTACATCGAAGGAGCCAACATCCATCATCACAAAATTCACAAGCTCAACCAGAAGACCCTACACGACCACCACCTCTCCTAGGTGTTCGTATCATGAGCGGCCGATACGACAGAATCTCCACAGTCGGATCCCTCGCCCATCGACGAATCCTAAGCTGCCTTTGCCGCCGAAACCGTGCCCACTGCCGCGCGGTGTACCCTAGAGGCACCGAACCAGCGGTGTCTTCATCCGTGTGATCTGCGACCATTGTCACAACGCTCGTCGCAGTACTGTCTTCGTACAACGAAGCCAAGGAATGACGTCTTCCTCGTCTCACGCCCAGACGCGGAGTAAGAGTATCCATGGCTGGGATCTCGCAAGAAGACTTTGTCTC
>SZWC01003175.1:128405-144981 GCA_023375785.1 Penium margaritaceum | reverse complement strand
CACCTTCAAGCAGCTCGGCAGCGACAAAAGGCATATGCCGACAAAGGTCGCCGGGAGGTCTCGTTTGACATCGGTGACAAAGTGTTGCTTAGCACTAAAAACCTTCGGCTGAAGTCGCCAGGGGCAAGACAACTTCTACCGAAGTGGATTGGGCCGTTTACCATTGTGGCACGCATCGGGCCAGTGGCATACCGATTGCTACTTCCGCCGAGTATGAAGATACATGACGTTTTTCATGTGAGCCTGCTGGCTCCATACACGGCGGAAGGAACCGTTCATCCACCGCCAGCAGTCCTAGCTGCCGACGGCCAATATGAGGTCATTCGCCTACTCTAGCACCGAGAGCGTACTCTTCGGTCGCGCGTTGTCAGGGAGTACCTCGTTCATTGGACCGGTTGTGGACCTGAACATAATTCATGGGAGTCCGAATCTCGGTTGCCCACAGGGGTGGTCAACGAGTACTGGAGCGAGCTTGCAGCTTGCACAGATCGACGCGTGGCAGGATCCAACTGAAGAGGTACGAGGTACCACCTGAATGTAGAAAAGTGAACAACATTCCCACAGGGCAGCATTCATGGACAGCGACCATAGGAGGTTGGGGACGCCCAACATGGTTGTCGCGCGGACGCTCCAGCCTAAAGGGGGGAGGCCGCTAGCTGTGCTGACCTATAAGCTGCAGCTTAGGTCTAAATACCATGCACGTGTTCATGTTTAGCTGGTGATTGAAATTATTAATTTTCTTTCACAATGTTGATGACTCACTCACTGACAATCCTACTTGTTGTTCATGAACCGGGACGGTTCATAATAAGTGGGGAGGAATGTAGCGGGAGGGCTGGTTCGGCCCTCCCACCTCGCTGAAGCGAGGGGTGGTTGCGCACCACCCCTCGCGTCAGCGAGGGCTGGCCGGCGGCCAGCACTTCGCTGGCCGTCGGCCAGCTCGCTGGCGGCCGGCTGGACGGCCGGCGGCCGGCCAAGTGACCGGCCGGCCACCGGCCGGCNCAGTTCATGATGCAGTCCATATAGTGAAACAGGCCCTTCCGGCCTAACCTGTTGTTACTTCACTTGACATTGGCAGACAAAAGTCGCACGTGGGGATGCGCGACGCTATTTTCTAGGGTACATAAGCGACCCCTAAGTTCAAAATATTACCGCAAGCATCAAACTACATGTCCCAATGTCAGACACACAGTGTCATGCTTCCTATCAGGTGATTCACTCATGTCAACCTCGTATGTAATCAGCTTTCTAAGTAATTTTTACTTGAGAAATGGTTATAAAGCTGAGTAATTGAGACATTAAATAACATCTACGTTGAGTGACAACTTGGACTCTTCGTTATTACGTAGCGATATGGTGAAAAGAGGTGGAATATTGAGGACAGAGGGAGACAGAGGAAGAGAGAGGAAGAGAGAGAGGAAGGGAGGGAAAGGCAGAAGCAAGGGAGAGGGAGAGGGAGAGAGTGAGGGAGAAAGAGAGAGAGAGAGAGAGAGAGAGAGAGAGGGAGAGAGAGAGAGAGAGAGAGAGAGAGAGAGAGAGAGAGAGAGAGAGAGAGAAAGAGAGGGTTAGAGAGAAGGAGAGGGACAACCAAAGGGAGAGAGAAAGATAGAGAGAGAGAGAGCGATAGAGAGAGGGAGTGATGGAGAGAAAGACAGAGAGAGAGAGAGTGAGATAGGAAAGATGGATGGGAGTGAGTGAGAGAGTGAGATAGAGAGTGAGTGAGAGAGAGAGGGAGAGATGGAGAGAGAGATATAGGGAGAGAGTGAGAGATAGGGAGGAGTGGGAGTGAGAGAGGGAGATAAAGATAGAGAGAGAGAGGGGGGGTAGAGGGACAAATAGAGTGAGAAAGAGAGATTGAGAGAGAGAGAGAGAGATAAGAGAGAGAGGGAGAGAGAGGGACATATAAAGTGAGTGAAAGAAAGATAGGGGGCTAGGAATGAGTGAGAGAGGGGATAGAGCGAGAGAGAGAGACAGAGAGAGAGAGAGAGAGAGAGAGAGAGAGAGAGAGAGAGAGAGAGAGAGAGAGAGAGAGAGAGAGAGAGTCAGTGAGGAAGTGGTTTGGGGTTCACGGTTTAATAATTAGTTCGTGTGAAATAGACTTCTATTCATCTCTACATTTTTCATTGAATAGTAAGGTATAGGATTTCGGGATTCAAGCAGACTTTGGTGTATTTATGGGATGAAACAGCCATCTACCATACACTCGTCACTTGCCTTTTACAACTATGTCTTCCTACTCAACCATGGATTCCAATTGTGCATGTGCAACGCCACCTACGTTTATGTTTTCCTTCGTGTTTTTGGCAGCATTACTTTGGATCCTGGAGTACTACATGAAGTGTGGTTCTAGCCACTTCCAATCAATTAGATGGGCCTACTTCTATGAATAGGCATACAACAAAGTTTATGCTGTTAAAAAGCGCAAGGGATAAAAGGAGGGGAAGAAGAGGAGGGCGGCTCTACAAAGAAGCTCTTTACTTGGGGTTTGCTCAACCAAAAGTAGTGGATATATAAGGTTCTATCTACTCCACGTGCTTCATGGCCATTGTACAATCATGGCAACGATATGCATTGGAACACCTTTAACGAAATGAACATCACAAGGAGCTTTAGAGGCCATTATTTGACATTAGAGAGTAAATTGTCTTCCTAGAACCCCCCTAAGAAAATCCCTCACACACAGCAAATCCCGGATCACCCCTCTCCAAAGAACCTGCTAACTACTCGTCTTCTCCAAAAGCACTTGAGAGGACCTCCACGAAGGATGGTGGTTCTATGTTTGTTACCGCTGCCATTCATGCCATTGCCGCGTCATCCTAGAGTAACAGCGTGTGGAGCGGCCTCTCCTACAGTTGTTACTACGTGGGCCTGTAGAATTACTACTGCCTCAGCTGGACTTGCGAAGGGGGGGGTTGGGAAGAACCTCCACGTTTGCCCATGTTACGCAAAGCTCGTACACAGCATGTTCGGACATTCACAACGCAAGCGTTCTCGGTGGGCACTACATGGACGGCCCCTCCCTTGTTGGATCCCAGGGGGGGTTCCAACCTTCCAGCACATACGACAGCGTTCATAGGTTGAAGCCCGATAGGGCTTCATGGAAGGTTGAGAACCATGTTGTTTGAGTCGATGCCTAATTGCATAAGGACTCGGGGCTATGTCTAGAAGCCGAAGGAACAATGCATGCATGAACACAAGGCATGCCAAACTCCTAGAAGTTTCCACATGCACACATGCGACGCCAGACATTGACCGCATGCACCACGTCATTGCTCAGACCCCGAGTATTGCCACAAGGGAACTGCTCAAGGGCCAAGGTGCCAGTGGCTTCAGCTACGGGGAACTTGGACCGTGTTTATTGTACAAATTGTGCCAGATGAACCTGGAACTGTTTCAATTAATTTTATGCGAACAAAGATATGTCATAAAGAACGCAGCCGATTTTACTAGATTAACTTGCGCTTAGGGCCAGGTATGGTAGTGCACAAATAGCCCGAATCATGTAATGTGTTCAAGGCTATCCATATATGAACTTCTCATCTTCCTTTTCACAAATATTTGACTCATTCCACTCCCCGTGATAGCTACTACACCGAGCGGAACGTAGGTCATTCATAGGGATAAGGTGCGAGACAGAAGACAAATGAGGTGTTTGGGACACATAGATACTTTGCATTAAGCAATAAGTGTACTTTGATGACAAGTGTTGGGTGGGTCAAGCACCTATATACGATGCCGCAAATAAGAATGAGGCATAATTTGGGTCTTTGGCGCTCAAGCTGAGCGACGCATGGGAGGTTGTGCCAAAAGTGGCAGATTCTAGAAGCTCCATAAAGAAGTCAAGGGGCTTCAAGAATATCATGACGCTTCTTTACAAAAGTTGAGCTTTGTTGAGAAGTTGACGGAACGATATCGGAACATTGGTATGGTTCATAACACTTCGCTCGGCCTTGATGGAAGGTGGTTGAAGTTGTCAAAAAACATCTGCAGCAGAGCACTAGAGGTCGAGGCAGTTGGAGAAAATGCACTCGTTGTAATGGTGAAAGAATTCAGAAGTCACTATATGGTGGGCAATGAATGTAATGACACAAATACCCATGCGTGTGTTTTAAAGACTCATGTAAATCACGGACGTAACAATAGAAGGGCCTGAAGAAAGCATCCGTGACACCCAACTGGTGAATGGGCCTCCGGCTGATTGACGGTGTACGCATAAAGGTGAGTATATTGATCAGGTGTCACCTTTGACTGAAAAATATGTTTTGATGATCAGCGTTGATCTTAATGTTTGACCTTAGTTGCTGATTGTTGGTGGACAAAAAGGCGATCGATAGTTATCACCAAAACATTCGACAAGTTGTGGTTTTTTCCTTCATTTGGTTGGGTCAGTTTTGTACACCATCACCATTCAGTATGGATCCTTTTCAATTTTCAATCTTACCTACTTTTGTTTCTAAAACCCTTGGCGGGAAGTGTCTATGACCGATGTAGGACAATCGTCAAAGAAAGGTGTTTTACGAACAACGAAATAGACATAATGTACATTGTAGAAGATTTTTACATATATTTGTGTTTGGGAGGATCAGCTTACGGTCAACTCTACTAGTGTAACCCATTCTGGACGCATGTACTTTGAAAGCGAGTTGGAAGAGTAAACTGGAAGAAATACTTTCTTTGAAAATAAGTAAGTCATGGAGACTCTACCACGTCAGCCCTGGTAGATCGCATAACCGTCCTAGACGATTATGACTAATCGAGCCGAGTCCCACGAGTTTTGATCGAAACCCCGTGATGCCGTTTGTTGGCCAACAACGCCTTGGGCCTCATTCTTGCCAAAAACCGTGGGATGTAAAGTTTGCACTGAAACTATCGTCAAATTTGGCGCAACACGGATACATAGAATTGGACGATTTTGCATAGACAACACCACTATTACTTGCAGGTAGTGCGTTGAACTCCCACACGTGCACGGTATTAGTATAAACCATATTAAGGGAACAAATGTCGGATAAGTCAAATTCACTGATCTCTAGACATCTAAGGTTCTAGCCTAAAATTTCATCGAATAAAATTTTCATACCCCCTTATTTTGATACGCGAGTGGGTCACTGGTTGTGATATGGAAAATTGGCTTCATTACTCAAAGTCTTCTCTTTCATCATTCTAAGCAAAAATGTTTCAAGACTATGACAAGTTTGACCAATATTGAATGTGTGACAATCAGCACTTAGTTCTTTCCAAGTAGACAAAAGCAAGAGGGAACATTAAATAACAATTAAATTACGATACACACATAAAAACATTGCTACAGCAAATAATAGTAGAAATAAATAAAAAATCAGCTTATCTCGTGGTCCACATGCGTATTTATCTTGAATTCACCTTTTATACTAGATTCATTGTAGTATACAAGAAACAAATTGATACATCTTTTTCTTCGATATCAATATTACATAGTCTATCACAATAAATGTGAATATGATACATTTATTAGGTCACGATGGAAGGCCCAGTGGCACCTTCTTCTGAAAAGGGAATATTTTCCTTGGGCGGTTCTACAACCTACAAGGGTGAAAGGAGGAAAGATAAAAAATATATCACAATAGGTACGCAATGCAATCCCTTTTTTTTACTACTAGATTTCATTGTAACATTAAATATGGATTAAATAACAAAGTCACAGCAATGCAACATTCTTCAGGTCTTTGAAGCCACAAAAGAATCTATGGCATATTGAGAGAAATGTACTATGCCAAGCACAACGTGGATGGTTGTTACAACATGTACGTGCACTACATCATTGATCAGTATTATCACCTCTTGAACAGTGTACATGCTTGTGTAGATGATTGACTCCGTGGACGTTAACAATGGTTTGGGCACTAGGCGATGGATGTCACACCATCGAGAGAGACATGGCTTATCGTCTTGTAGAGTCTCCCACATGGTAATAGTGTGTGGCCAGCTTTATTGGCAACAACCACCGTCACTCATTTCACCAGGATTCAAAAGTGGTAAACGTGAGTAGCACAGAGTCTAGTAAGGTTCACGTAATCATATATTTACACTTTAAACTTTTTAGATGTTTATAAGTACATGAATATCGTTAGTTTTTAAGAAAAACGGAAAGAGGCCAGGTTAAGGGATTTTTTATGTCTAAAAGGGCTCATAAATAAAACTGAACAGGTCAAAAATGGTTGATTTCCCTCATTGACTGGAAGACAAAGAAAAAAGCCTTTTAAAGTGGAATAGTCTCATGCCAAGCCATATTCTTATGACCAGATCATTCATTAATCCCATTTAATCATGATTTTAGTACTAATTTTGTAGCGCTGGCTGCTATGCTCTTAGAGGGAAAGTTTGTTATAACAAACTTTCCCTCTAAGAGCTTAGTAGCCAGCGCTACTCATGCACTCGGTTTGGAAGTAACAGGCCACACAATTCAGTCCAAGTTTGTAAGGCACCTTAATTTAATCTTGTCCTGACTAGAGAAGCATCATTTTTATCTTGGTATCACAGCGTTAGTGTTCAAAACCCTTTGTGGATGCCAACGCGGGTTTAAAACCAGGTCGGAGGAGTATAGCCCATGCCTGCCTTTCCACATGGCTTGAACCGATCACATGCCTATGGTTGAGTAGGTGGGAGGGTTCAAGGTCAAAGACCATCAATCACCGTGGTTTTGGCCCAGTGGGCCAAGCTTCTTGTCCGATTTGTTACGTTGGTATCAGAGCTAAAGATTAGTAGTTGTAGCAAAACGAGTAAGAACAGTAGTGTGCAAGTGTTAGCCAACGTTGATATACGCCCGTATGCTCCTGTGTAGGGGAAACTCTGTTGGGTTTTTCTGAGAATAGTTAGTTTTGACTTGTGGTGGATTCTAACGCTCCCAACATGGAAAAAGAGAGAGTGCTAGCAAAATGTTTTTTTCTAGCATTGACCTCGTGGTGGTGGTAGCAAAGGCGATCACACAACCGACATAAAGTGGCATCAAACCGGTAGTAGAGCAGACGCACGTGGTGAAATTATAATAGTAGAGAATTATCCCCAATACTTTTCCATTTCTTTTCTCCTCCTTGATCTCGACCTCGATTTCCCTTCCTACCGGGTGTAGCCACGTCAGTAGTTAAGGAATGAGAATGGTTAAATAGGAAAATTATAGAAGCAAAGGAAAAAAAGACCGACATTTTGCACAAGGTTACATAGTAAAAGTATTAGAGTATGGTTTAACTTGCTTCACCTGGATCAAGATGCTCCTTTGGGTTCTTGTAACGTACGAGGCATGTAAAGGATTGATAATGGCTTACAAATATACTTCATGGGTTTTTTGGGCTTGAGCTTGATGTCCCTAGGAGTCGAGAGCCTAGAAAAATATTTATTAACTCTAGTCTGGTGTGACTCTAGCATGGAATATATCCTTTGGCTAGATTCTAGGTGAAAGGAGCGTTGTGATGAAAAATCCTTTGCTCCACTTGTCCTCCACTTGTACTTTTGTGTAAGGGTCCTTGCGCTCTCATACCAGTGTTCCGCCAAGCGGCACATGGGTGGTTCATAGGGATGAATGCGGAGCAGAAGAGGATTAGAGGATTCAGAATAATTTGTATAAAGTAGTAAGTGTACTCTAATGACAAGTGTTAAACAAGTCGAGCACACATATCCTATGATGGGAATCACAATGAGGCATGTTTTGGTTCCTCGGCGCTCGAGCCAAGCAACGCGTGTGGCAAACGTTTCTACCCAAACCCATCAAATGTCAAAAACGACGAATTAATTAATGCTGAGTAGAAAGTTAAAGATTACTCCAGGAGTTCTCATTATCTGAAATCGTTCCTGAAAAGTGTCCCTACCTATCATGGGCATGAATTGCAGAGCTACAGCCCCAACACCATGAGGGGACTGTTGACGATGGCCTCAACGCTTAGAAAACGGGGTGAGGCTCTGACAGGTGGTGGACTTGGATGAATTTGATTCGCCAGGCTGAGCTGCGGGCTACGACTCGAAAAAAGGGTCCAAACTGCGGGATGTAGACAAAAATCTCTCAAAAGCGGATACTGAACTTCAAGACGATGGGGCGTTTCGTCGCGTTCCGCCGACGTTTTTTCTGTCGTGCCGTCGTGCAGTCAGCAGTGCGGCTGGTGGTGGTTGGATTTCATGGTTGAACGCTACCGGTCACTGGCCTTGCTCAATGTTGTTGAGGACTTCGGAAGTCCACAAGTTGCGCACTGCCTGTTATAGGTCGTTCGCCTGCAGTAATTTCCAGAGGGTTTTCCCCCGACCGCGGACAATTGTCGAACTTTCAACTGCAAGCATCCCACGTTGATTGGTTGAAAGGAGATGGTTGAACCGATGCGGTTCATCCATTGGTGCGCTATTTGGGGCCCGCTAGGTTGGTCGAACATGCATCGCTGGAAACCCATCCGCGTGCGCTGAGGTTGAGAACCCCCCTGCAGTACCTTGATGGCGATCAAGGCGAAAACCCTCCGGACAGCACGAGCGCCGACGATGGTTGAACTCGACCAACCACGAAATCCAACCACCACCAGCCNTATTTGGGGCCCGCTAGGTTGGTTGAACATGCATCGCTGGAAACCCATCCGCGTGCGCCGAGGTTGAGAACCCCCCTGCAGTACCTTGATGGCGATCAAGGCGAAAACCCTCCGGACAGCACGAGCGCCGACGATGGTTGAACTCGACCAACCACGAAATCCAACCACCACCAGCCGAGTTGGTGGTACTGTGTATAAGTACCAACCTCTGCCACAGGGCAAAGCACTGTGGCAGGGGCGGCCGGGTCGCACATGAATGTACTAATTAACAAGCGACAAAGAATCAAGCCATGTGCGACGTGCGCCCGATTTTGACTACAGCACAAAGTTTTACGGCACCAGGTTTGTAAACTGGTTTGTTTTTGGATGTGGTGACATCGTTCGCAACGAGATGGGTTGACGATGTTGAGAACAAGATTGGATCACTACGTTTCCTACAAAAACAAACGTTGATCGTGTAATGAACGTGGTCTTGTAATGAACGACGACCAACTAATGTTGTCAACATGAAGACATGCCTCCTGCGTATTGAACAACATTGGTTAGTACATACTGGTTGTGTATGAAACGAAATGAGAAAGTGAAAATAGATCCCGTACACAACAGAACTGATGTTTGAAACATGTTCACCGTAATGAAATGAAACGTATAATACCAAACCATACCATACCTTAACAAACAATACCATTGTTTTTGCAAACGAGACCATGAAATATTGATGGTTCTCGTAATGAACCTACATGGTATCTTTGTTGTGGGGGTGAGAGGGGGGTTGGGGTAGCGACGCGCACACCCACGACCCGATGCGTCATGGGCAAACCGCTCGGGATAACGATAAGGTGAATGCACCGAGACGTAGGGCACAGAAAATTCTACGCAACGCAATTTACGGCATGCGATTCTGATACCAGAGCGAACCGCAGAGAATTCTTCAGCAGTAAGGGGTGGGGAGAGAGGGGGAGGAGCAGCGGCATGCACACCAACAGCCGGATGTGTCACGGGGGCACCGGTTGCGATAACGACAAGTCAAATACACCGAGACTTAGGGCACGGAAAATGCTACGCAACGCAATTTACGGCACGCAATTCCGATACCATACGGGACCGCAGGAGTGATAAAGGTGAGGGGATCACTGTGCCTGCACAGCACCGCACCTAGGGGCTGTGAAACCGTAGGGAATTTAATCAAAGCAAAAGCACGGTGCAATAGGGCTTGCCAGAGGCGACCGGAAACATTTTACGGCTCGTCGATTGGTTTCCGATTGACCCTGATTCTGCCGATGCCACCGGAAGTATGGCGGGTGCGCGCACAGCACCGCACCTAGGGGCTGTGAAACCGTAGGGAATTTAATCAAAGCAAAAGCACGGTGCAATAGGGCTTGCCAGAGGCGACCGGAAACATTTTACGGCTCGTTGATTGGTTTCCGATTGACCCTGATTCCGCCGATGCCACCGGAAGTATGGCGGGTGCGCGCACAGCACCGCACCTAAGGGCTGTGAAACCGTAGGGAATTTAATCAAAGCAAAAGCACGGTGCAATAGGGCTTGCCAGAGGTGACCAGAAAAATTTTACGGCTCGTCGATTGGTTTCCGATTGACCCTGATTCCGCCGATGCCACCGGAAGTATGGCGGGTGCGCGCACAGCACCGCACATAAGGGCTGTGAAACCGTAGGGAATTTAATCAAAGCAAAAGCACGGTACAATAGGGCTTGCTAGAGGCGACCGGAAAACTTTTACGGCTCGTCGATTGGTTTCCGATTGACCCTGATTCTGCCGATGCCACCGGAAGTATGGCGGGTGCACGCACAGCACCGCACCTAGGGGCTGTGAAACCGTAGGGAATTTAATCAAAGCAAAAGCACGGTGCAATAGGGCTTGCCAGAGGCGACCGGAAACATTTTACGGCTCGTCGATTGGCTTCCGATTGACCCTGATTCCGCGGATGCCACCGGAAGTATGGCGGGTGCGCGCACAGCACCGCACCTAGGGGCTGTGAAACTGTAGGGAATTTAATCACAGCAAAAGCACGGTGCAATAGGGCTTGCCAGAGGCGACCGGAAACATTTTACGCCTTGTCGAATGGTTTCCGATTGACCCTGATTCCGCCGATGCCACCGGAAGTATGGCGGGTGCGCGCGCAGCACCGCACCTAGGGGCTGTGAAACCGTAGGGAATTTAATCAAAGCAAAAGCACTGAGCAATAGGGCTTGCCAGAGGCGACCGGAAAAATTTTACGGCTCGTCGATAGGTTTCCGATTGACCCTGATTCCGCCGATGCCATAGGAAGTATGGCGGGTATGCGCACAGCACCGCACCTAGGGGCTGTGAAACCGTAGGGAATTTAATCAAAGCAAAAGCACGGTGCAATAGGGCTTGCCAGAGGCGACCGGAAAAATTTTACAGCTCGTCGATTGGTTTCCGATTGACCCTGAATCCGCCGATGCCACCGGAAGTATGGCGGGTGCGCGCGCAGCACCGCACCTAGGGGCTATCAAACCGTAGGGAATTTAATCAAAGCAAAAGCACGGTGCAATAGGGCTTGCCAGAGGCGACTAGAAACATTTTACAGCTCGTTGATTGGTTTCCGATTGACCCTGAATCCGCCCATGCCATCGGAAGTATGGCAGGTGCGCGCGCAGCACCGCACCTAGGGGCTGTGAAACCGTAGGGAATTCAAACAACGCAAAAGCACGGTGCAATAGGGCTTGCCAGAGGCGGCCGGAAACATTTTACGGCTCATCGATTGGTTTCCGATTGACACTGATTCCGCCGATGCCACCAGAAGTATGGCGGGTGCGCGCGCAGCACCGCACCTAGGGGCTGTGAAACCGTAGGGAATTTAATCAAAGCAAAAGCACGGTGCAATAGGGCTTGCCAGAGGCGACCGGAAAAATTTTACGGCTCGTCGATTGGTTTCCGATTGACCCTCAATCCGCCGATGCCACCGGAAGTATGGGGGGTGCGCGCGTAGCACCGCACCTTGGGGCTTTGAAACCGTAGGGAATTTAATCAAAGCAAAAGCACGGTGCAATAGGGCTTGCCAGAGGCGACCGCAAACATTTTACGGCTCGTCAAATGGTTTCCGATTGACCCTGATTCCGCCGATGCCACCGGAAGTATGGCGGGTGCGCGCGCAGCACCGCACCTAGGGGCTGTGAAACCGTAGGGAGTTTAATCAAAGCAAAAGCACGGTGCAATAGGGCTTGCCAGGGGCGACCGGAAACATTTTACGGTTGTCGATTGGTTTCCGATTGACCCTGATTCCGCCGATGCCACCGGAAGTATGGCGGGTGCGCACACAGGACCGCACCTAGGGGCTGTGAAACCGTAGGGAATTTTATCAAAGCAAAAGCACGGTGAAATAGGGCTTGCTAGAGGCGACCGGAAATATTTTACGACTCATCGATTGGTTTCCGATTGACCCTGATTCCGCCGATCCCACCGGAAGTATGGCGGGTGCGCGCACAGCACCGCACTTAGGGGCTGTGAAATCGTAGGGAATTTAATAAAAGCAAAAGCACGGTGCAATAGGGCTTGCCAGAGGTGACCGGAAACATTTTACGGCTCGTCGATTGGTTTCCGATTGACCCTGATTCCGCCGATGCCACCAGAAGTATGGCGGGTGCGCGCGCAGCACTGCACCTAGGGGCTGTGAAACCGTAGGGAATTTAATCAAAGCAAAAGCACGGTGCAATAGGGCTTGCCAGAGGTGACCGGAAACATTTTACGGCTCGTCGACTGGTTTCCGATTGACCCTGATTCCGCCGATGCCACCAGAAGTATGGCGGGTGCGCGCGGAGCACCGCACCTAGGGGCTGTGAAACCGTAGGAAATTTAATCAAAGCATAAGCACGGTGCAATAGGGCTTGCCAGAGGTGACCGGAAACATTTTACGGCTCGTCGACTGGTTTCCGATTGACCCTGATTCCGCCGATGCCACCAGAAGTATGGCGGGTGCGCGCGGAGCACCGCACCTAGGGGCTGTGAAACCGTAGGAAATTTAATCAAAGCATAAGCACGGTGCAATAGGGCTTGCCAGAGGTGACCGGAAACATTTTACGGCTCGTCGACTGGTTTCCGATTGACCCTGATTCCGCCGATGCCACCAGAAGTATGGCGGGTGCGCGCGGAGCACCGCACCTAGGGGCTGTGAAACCGTAGGAAATTTAATCAAAGCATAAGCACGGTGCAATAGGGCTTGCCAGAGGTGACCGGAAACATTTTACGGCTCGTCGACTGGTTTCCGATTGACCCTGATTCCGCCGATGCCACCAGAAGTATGGCGGGTGCGCGCGGAGCACCGCACCTAGGGGCTGTGAAACCGTAGGAAATTTAATCAAAGCATAAGCACGGTGCAATAGGGCTTGCCAGAGGTGACCGGAAACATTTTACGGCTCGTCGACTGGTTTCCGATTGACCCTGATTCCGCCGATGCCACCGGAAGTATGGCGGGTGCGCGCACAGCACCGCACCTAGGGGCTGTGAAACCGTAGGGAATTTAATCAAAGCAAAAGCACGGTGCAATAGGGCTTGCCAGAGGCGATCGGAAACATTTTACAGCTCGTCGATTGGTTTCCGATTGACCCTAATTCCGGCGATGCCACCGGAAGTATGGCGGGTGCGCGCACAGCACCGCACCGAAGGGCTGTGAAACCGTAGGGAATTTAATCAAAGCAAAAGCACAGTGCAATAGGGCTTGCCAGAGGTGACCAGAAAAATTTAACGGCTCGTCGATTGGTTTCCGATTGACCCTGATTCCGCCGATGCCACTGGAAGTATGGCGGGTGTACGCACAGCACCGCACCTAAGGGCTGTGAAACCGTAGGGAATTTAATCAAAGCAAAAGCACGGTGCAATAGGGCTTGCCAGAGGCGACCGGAAAAATTGTACGGCTCGTCGATTGGTTTCCGATTGACCCTGATTCTGCCTATGCCACCGGAAGTATGGCGGATGCACGCACAGCACCGCACCTAGGGGCTGTGAAACCGTAGGGAATTTAATCAAAGCAAAAGCACGGTGCAATAGGGCTTGCTAGAGGCGGCCGGAAAAATTTTACGGCTCGTCGATTGGTTTCCGATTGTCCCTGATTCCGCCGATGCCACCGGAAGTATGGCGGGTGCGCGCAGAGCACCACACCTAGGGGCTGTGAAGCCGTATGGAAATTAATCAAAGCAAAAGCACGGTGCAATAGGGCTTGTCACAGGCGACCGGAAACATTTTACGGCTCGTCCATTGGTTTCCGATTGACCCTGAACCACCGATGCCACCGGAAGTATTGCGGGTCTGCGCACAGCACCGCACCTAATGGCTGTGAAACCGTAGGGAATTAAATCAAAGCAAAAGCACGGTGCAATAGGGCTTGCCAGCGGCGACCGGAAAAATTTTACGGCTCGTCGATTGGTTTCCGAATGACCATGAATCCGTCGATGCCACCGGAAGTATGGCGGGTGCGCGCGCAGCACCGCACCTAGGGGCTGTGAAACCGTAGGGAATTTCATCAAAGCAAAAGCACGGTGCAATAGGGCTTGCCAGAGGCGACCGGAAAAATTTTATGGCTCGTCGATTGGTTTCCGATTGACCCTGAATCCGCCGATGCCACCGGAAGTATGGCGGGTGCGCGCACAGCACCGCACCTAGGGGCTGTGAAACCGTAGGGAATTTAATCAAAGCAAAAGCACGGTACAATAGGGCTTGCCAGAGGCGACAGGAAACATTTTACGGCTCGTCGATTGGTTTCCGATTGACCCTGATTCCGCCGATGCCACCGGAAGTATGGCGCGTGCGCGCACAGCACCGCACCTAGGGACTGTGAAACCGTAGGGATTTTAATCAAAGCAAAAGCACGGTGCAATAGGGCTTGCCAGAGGCGACCGGAAAAATTGTACGGCTCGTCGATTGGTTTCCGATTGACCCTGATTCCGCCGATGCCACCGGAAGTATGGCGCGTGCGCGCACAGCACCGCACCTAGGGGCTGTGAAACTGTAGGGAATTTAATCAGAGCAAAAGCACGGTGCAATAGGGCTTGCCAGAGGCGACCGGAAAAATTGTACGGCTCGTCGATTGGTTTCCGATTGACCCTGATTCCGCCGATGCCACCGGAAGTATGGCGCGTGCGCGCACAGCACCGCACCTAGGGGCTGTGAAACTGTAGGGAATTTAATCAGAGCAAAAGCACGGTGCAATAGGGCTTGCCAGAGGCGACCGGAAAAATTGTACGGCTCGTCGATTGGTTTCCGATTGACCCTGATTCCGCCGATGCCACCGGAAGTATGGCGCGTGCGCGCACAGCACCGCACCTAGGGGCTGTGAAACTGTAGGGAATTTAATCAGAGCAAAAGCACGGTGCAATAGGGCTTGCCAGAGGCGACCGGAAAAATTGTACGGCTCGTCGATTGGTTTCCGATTGACCCTGATTCCGCCGATGCCACCGGAAGTATGGCGCGTGCGCGCACAGCACCGCACCTAGGGGCTGTGAAACTGTAGGGAATTTAATCAGAGCAAAAGCACGGTGCAATAGGGCTTGCCAGAGGCGACCGGAAAAATTGTACGGCTCGTCGATTGGTTTCCGATTGACCCTGATTCCGCCGATGCCACCGGAAGTATGGCGCGTGCGCGCACAGCACCGCACCTAGGGGCTGTGAAACTGTAGGGAATTTAATCAGAGCAAAAGCACGGTGCAATAGGGCTTGCCAGAGGCGACCGGAAAAATTGTACGGCTCGTCGATTGGTTTCCGATTGACCCTGATTCCGCCGATGCCACCGGAAGTATGGCGCGTGCGCGCACAGCACCGCACCTAGGGGCTGTGAAACTGTAGGGAATTTAATCAGAGCAAAAGCACGGTGCAATAGGGCTTGCCAGAGGCGACCGGAAAAATTGTACGGCTCGTCGATTGGTTTCCGATTGACCCTGATTCTGCCTATGCCACCGGAAGTATGGCGGATGCACGCACAGCACCGCACCTAGGGGCTGTGAAACCGTAGGGAATTTAATCAAAGCAAAAGCACGGTGCAATAGGGCTTGCCAGAGGCGACCGTAAACATTTTACGGCTCGTCGATTGGTTTCCGATTGACCCTGATTCCGCCGATGCCTCCGGAAATATGGCGGGTGCGCGCACAGCACCGCACCTAGGGGCTGTGAAACTGTAGGGAATTTAATCAGAGCAAAAGCACGGTGCAATAGGGCTTGCCAGAGGCGACCGGAAACATTTTACGGCTCGTCGATTGGTTTCCGATTGATCATGATTCCGCCGATGCCACCGGAAGTATGGCGGGTGCGCGCACAGCACCGCACCTAGGGGTTGTGAAACCGTAGGGAATTTAATCAAAGCAAAAGCATGGTGCAATAGGGCTTGCCAAAGGCGAACGGAAAAATTTTACGGCTCGTCGATTGGTTTCCGATTGACCCTGAATCCGCCGATGCCACCGGAAGTATGGCGGGTGTGCGCGCAGCACCGTACCTAGGGGCTATCAAACCATAGGGAATTTAATCAAAGCAAAAGCACGGTGCAATAGGGCTTGCCAGAGGCGACAGGAAACATTTTACAGCTCGTCGATTGGTTTCCGATTGACCCTGAATCCACCGATGCCACCGGAAGTATGGCGGGTGCGCGCGCAGCACCGCACCTAGGGGCTGTGAAACCGTAGGGAATTTAATCAACGCAAAAGCACGGTGCAATAGGGCTTGCCAGAGGCGACCGCAAACATTTTACGGCTCATCGATTGGTTTCCGATTGACCCTGATTCCGCCGATGCCACCAGAAGTATGGCGGGTGTGCGCACAGCACCGCACCTAGGGGCTGTGAAACCGTAAGGAATTTAGTCAAAGCAAAAGCACGGTGCAATAGGGCTTTCCAGAGGCGACCGGAAAAATTTTACAGCTCGTCGATTGGTTCCGATTGACCCTGAATCCGCCGATGCCAGCGGAAGTATGGCGGGTGCGCGCGCAGCACCGCACCTAGGGGCTGTGAAACCGTAGGGAATTTAATCAAAGCAAAAGCACGGTGCAATAGGGCTTGCCAGAGGCGACCGGAAA
>SZWC01003175.1:28449-61746 GCA_023375785.1 Penium margaritaceum | reverse complement strand
TTTTTTTTGTTTTTTTTTTTTTTCTGTCACAGCGGGCAGCAGCCGGCTGTCTGCTGCGAGCAGCGGACTGCTGCTCGCTTGGCAGCAGCGAGCTGGTGCTCGCTTGCAGCACCGGGCTGCTGCTCGCTACTCGCTCGCTACGAGTTGCGAGCAGCAGCAGCCGCGGCTGGCAGCCGCCAGCCGTTGCTCGCTTCTACTGCTGCTGCTGCAGCTGGCTGCTGCTGCAGCTCGTTGCTGCTACTGCATGCTGCTGCAGCTGCTGCGTGCTGCGGCTGCTGCGTGCTGCCGCTGCGGGCTGCTGCTGCGGGCTGCTGCTACGCGCTACTGCTGCTGCTGCTGCTGCTGCGGGCTGCTGCAAGCTGCTGCTTGTGCCTGCTGCTACTGCTGCACGCAACTGATGCTGGCTGCTGTTGCGGCTGCTCGCTGCCGTTGCATGCGGCTGACGCTAGTGCCAGTCACTGTACCTGGGTGACGTTGCAGCTTGCGTCGTCGCCCGCAGATGTCAGACGCCGCCTGCCGATCACCTCCTCGCGACACGAGTGGGGGTAAGTGCTGCTGAAAATTTTCGGCAGCATTTCCCCTGGCCCAGTGGCCGTGGGTAAAAATCTGACGCGGCCACCAGGCGGGTCAATGCTGCCGGAAAAAATCCGGCAGCATTTCCGCTGCACCGGCGCGTATGGAGGTCCGCCGGCGTTTTCTGGCACCTGTTCGCCAGTCTTCTGCTACTGCTGCTACGCTCTGGCTCTGATACCAAGCTAGAAAACCTAGGCAGTAGGCTGGGGTAGCAGCTTTGTTGATGCAGCGTGCGGGCTTCCACGCTCGTTGCTTAAGTCTGCTGCCCCCTCAGTCTGCTGCTCTAGAGTCAAGTCTGGAAGCTCTGGGTTTGTTACTCAGAAACGCGCGCGTCAGAGTTAGCGCCAGAAAGCAGTTGAAAACTGAAAGTAACTGGTTAGGAATGAAGAATGAGCAACAATGGGAGACCCCTCCAAGTTCTAGCTCCCCCCCACTAGTGTAGAAGTTGCTACTCAGCTAACCAGCCAATCAGAAAATAGCTCTGGACCTATTTTCTGGCAGGCATGGTTTTCTCGGTGAGCCCTGCCAGACGCCCGACAGCCCAAAACCTGGGCGTCGTCCGTTTTGCCTGAAAACTGGACCATACCATAATACTAACGCTGCGAACACAGTCGTGCGGTCAGAATCAGCTAGAAAAATAGTAGCAAAGAGTTATGGCTGCCCGAACCCGGGCAATGCCTACGGTGGTCCATGATGCCGAACACGGCCATGCAGCATGCAACAAGGACCCTAGGCAGAGCATGACGATGCGGACGCGATGGGACGCGCTGGACGCATGCAGACAGCAACTGCGGTGGCAGTGACCGCCGGCAGCACGACCGCCGAGGAGGCCTGCCGATGGAGCTGAGCACATCGCCGGAGAGAGGAGGCTCCAGCGAACTGCGAGTAGACCTCAGCGTGCGTCGGCTCCACCGGATGACACTCCATCAGCGTCGAGTCTCACCGTCAGTCATCTGCACGCCGGTGTACACAAGCCGGGAGGACACAACAGAGCACAATGAGAGATGCGGAAAAACCAATAAATCCTGACAGATTGAATGACCACCATGTGTTGGTTTTTGCGCATCTCTCATCGTGCTCTGTTGTGTCCTCCCGGCTTGTGTACATCGGCGTGTAGATGTTTGACGGCGAGACACAACACTGTTGGAGTGTCGTCCGGTGGAGCCGACGCACGCTAAGGCCTACACGCAGTTTGCTGGAGCCTCCTCCCTCCGACGGTCAACGTGCTCAGCTCCATCGGCAGGCCTCCTCGGCAGTCGTGCCGCCGGCGGTTACTGCCACTGCAGATGCTGTCTGCATGCATTCAGTGTTGGATCTAACTGCACCATTGCGTCTGCGGCGTCATGTTCTGCTTAGGGTCCACGTCTCATGGTGATTTGAAACTGTTGTTACCGGAAACTAGTGTAGACGTTGCCTGGGTCTAGGCGGCCATGACTCCTCTCTGCTATTTTCCTAGATGATTCTGACCGCACGACTGCATTTGCAACGTTGGTATTATGGTATTGTCCAGTTTTCAGGAAAAACGGACGACACCCGCGTTTTGGGCTGTCGACCGACTGGCCGGGCTCACCGAGAAAACCTGCCAGCCAGAAAATAGGTCATTTTTCTGATTGGCTAGAAAGTTGAGTAACAAGCTCTACAGAGCTGGGGGGGAGCTAGGACTTGGAGGGGTCTCCCATTGTTGTTCATTCTGAGTTGCTAATCAGTTCTTTTCAGTTTCCACTGCCTTTCTGGCGCTAACTCATCAGCGCACAGTTTCTCTCACAGACTCAGAGCAGCGGAAGGGGGCAGCAGTGCAAAGCAACGAGCGTGGGCCCATGCCTACTCTAGGGACACTACAGCCTCAACACGCCGCTCTTGTCTAGGTTTCCAACTTGGTATCAGAGCCAGAGCACAGCTGAAGCAGGAGATCTGAGCAGCAGCAAGGCGTACAAGTCCCAGTCTCCGCCAGCGGTCCCAGAAATGCGCCTATGTAGGGGAAACTCTGCTGGATATTTTCTGGCAGAGATAGCCCCGCTGGATGGCGTCGTCAAAACACTCTCGACACAGAGGAAATGTTGCTAATTGTTTTTTGCAGTACTGACCGCGCGACGGCAGTAGCGTTGGTGGACTCGCGGCTGGCAACGTGACACGCGATGCCGTGATGGCACCGACGCACGCGACGACGGCGCCACTGACAAGGGGAGTGATCTCTCGTCTTTCCTCCCTCTCCTCTGCAGCCACAGCAGTAGCAGCCACAACGCACATCTGCGTTGCAAATCTGCGCTACAGAGCTGCGGCCTCAGCCGCAGCAACAGCAACAGCAACAATAGCTGCTACGCAACACTAGCCACGGCAGCAGCCACTACTGTGCAGCAGCTGCCACAAATGCGCAGCAGCCGCCATAGCACTTGCACAGCCAACCACACAGTTGCGCAGCACGTAGTCGTGTAGCCACGCAGCCACGCAGCCACGCGGCCACGCAGCCACGCAGCCAAGGAGCCACGCAACCACGCAACCCCGCAGCCTCATAGCCACGTGGCCACGCGGCCACAAAGCCACGCAGCCACACAGCCGTGCAACTGCTGCTTAGCCACGCAGCTGCGCAGCCACGCAGCCACGCGGCCACACAGCCGCGCAGCCATGCAGCTGCCCTGAAAAGCTGCAGTAGTAGCAGGAGCCACAACAGCCGCGCAGCCACGTAGCTACCACGACAAGCTGCAACAGCAGCAGCAGCAACCACGGCAACCACGAAAGCTGCAGTAGCCACAGCAGCCACAGCAGCCACAATAGCCACTACAGCCGCAACAGCCGCAGCAGTCGCAGCAGCCGACACCGCAATAGCAACGGCCACAGCAACAACAGTAGTAGCAGCAATAGGATGGCAACACCGTGCTGCTGACATCAGCGGATTGCTGCAGATGTCAGCAGTAGTGTATCAATCTCACTATTGACGTCATTGCTGATGTCAGCAATAAGGACAAAAATGGGGAAAGAGAAAAAACAAAGGGGGAACAACAAAACAGACAAGGAAAAAAGAGGGGGGAGGACATGGCTAACAGTCCCAGTGGGGAAGGGTCATCCTCTGTTGGAGGAACCCCTAGCCCCCCTTTCTTGCACCAGCTGCAGCAGCTGTAACAACAGTAGCAACAACAACTGCTGGCACTACAGCAGCTACAGAAGTAACAGTAGTAGCAGCAGCAGTTGCAACCCACAGGTTTCGTCGCCGGCTCATCCGTCTCCCTGGCCGCCATTCGCCAGCAGCTTGTTGCACTAATGCAGCAACTTGCAACACTACAACCGCTGACACCACTGAGCCACGCCAGTGCCCCGCCGCCCTTCCTTCCTCTTGGGCACACTAGCCCCGCTGTTTCTGTTGCCACACATTACTTGGCGCAGCAGCAAACCCAACGTTAGCGGCAGATGGTGTAGAAAATCCTTGGCCACACTCTAGGTACCGGCAGTAGGCCAAAGGACTTTGAGACCCCGCCCCTGCCGCTCCAGGCCGGCGAGCAGTTCTGGAGCTACGAGCTCAGCTTCTGCATCTGGGCACAGTGCGAGGTCCTGTGGCCGTACTACACTCTCTTGTACGACTCCTCCTAGGCCGACCAGCAACATGATGCTGGTCGCGCCGTACGTGCTCTCGTCCCAGTGGCTCCTCCGGCGTCACGTCTCGCCATCGAGCCTTTCCTCGGAGACTTCACGAGTGGCGGGACTCCAGACCCTACAGCCGCATGGCACGTCCTCACGCGTCTCCATCGCCTATCTAGCAAGGCTGAGACCAGCCGTCTGCTCTAAAATTTCAACTCCCTGCATATGGGAGAGACTGAGACGATCACCTCCTACTGGCAGCGAGTGGAGGACATCCTCCGTCACCTGGGCGACCCTGCTCCACCCCCTCTCGCTGTGCTCCTGACTATCAAGCACGGTGTCCCCGACGCGTTCGCCGACGTCTTCGTTCACTTCACCCAAGACATCCTCTCCGCGATGGCAGCCTAGGGCACCCTCATGCCCTGGACATACGAGCTATTTCTTAGGATTGAGGAGGCTCATCTGGAGTCACGTGTCCAACACACAGAGGCCCTCACCTCCCCTGTCGTCACCTCTGTGACCGTCGCCTCCCTCTCTGCAGCTACATCCACCAGCTCCTCGTCACCAGGGAAGAAGAAACGCAAGGGCAAGAAGGGCAAGGGCCAAGAGCAGCAACCGACCGGGTCCAATGGTGGTGGCTCAGTCTGCAACAACTGTGGCCAGCCAGGCCACGAGTGGTGTACGTTCTGCTCCCAACAGACGAGGTGTGCGTCATTACCACCATGCGTTACCAGCGTGAGCGCCGTCTCGCTTCTGCTATTGTAGTTTGTCACTGGCCCTGATGCCTCCACCCCGTCCGGCAGCTCCACTACTCCGACGGCCGCATTGGTCCCACCGTCACTAGCTCTACAATAGTATCATCCGCAATCGTCGGCGCCGCCCTATCCATCACCGGTGGAGCCCTCCTCCCTTCCGGGCTCTGGCGCTGTCACACCGCACTCGGTCTACACTTCCAGGTCCTCCACCCGTGAACGCCAGTTGGAGGAGTTCATCGCGCTCCAGCTTGACCTGCCTCATCCTCCCCCCCAGGAAAGTGCGAGTTGCATCACCTCCTGCTCGCCTGTCCTGCCCTGCATGACTGAGACTGAGCTGCGGTCGTGTCCTAGTCCCTCATCCGTTTTGTCATCTCCCATGCCCTCCTCTTCTGCCCATCTCTGTGACAATGTCGCATGGCTTGATGATTTTCAGTCTCGGTTCGCACCTCCGTCCACCGCGTCCGCGTCTCTTGCTTGCTGCCTCGTGACCATTAGCAATCTGGCGACCCCAGTCCGGGACCCTGCCGAGACCTGGATCATCGACTCTGGGGCCATGCATCACATGACAGCCTCTCGCGAGGCCTTCAGTTTGCTTGGTCCCATGGGCGATGTGTCCGGTGTTTGGACGGGCTCCGGACAGGTGTTGCCTGTCTGCGGCATTGGTGTCGTTCATTTCTGCGGTCCCGCCGGTGATGTCTTTATGACGGACATCCTCATCGTCCCAGGTCCTGAACTCATCTCCCTGCCCCTCACTTCCCTTGACCACTTGAGCATGGACGCCTTGCACTTGCGGGGTGTTGGCACTATGTCGTTACGTCCATCCGGTCTTATCGTTCTGCATGCCACCGCCCGTGGCAACCTGTGGCACGTGCCTCGTATGTCCTCCCTTCCCTCCATCCCCTCCCCGTCGGCCTCCATAGGCCATGTGTTTGTCACTCGCATGCTCTCTCCGCAGCACACACGCCTCCTGCACAACCGCCTTTGCCACATCCACTCTACTCTAGATAGCATAACCGCACCCAGCCGGCCAAGGGCCTTGACCCAGCCTCCTTCCCCTGGCCGTGCCCGATTGAGTGCATTGATTGCGCCCAGGGCAAGATGCACCGGTCCACCTACCCTCTATCCTCCTCCCGTACGTCCGTCCTTCTGGACTTGGTCCACTCCGATGTCATGGGTCCTCATCCTACGGAGCCCGTCGGGGAGCATGGGCACTATGTCCTCACCCTCACTGACGACTACTCCCGCTACCGCTGGGTCTTTTGCCTTCGGCAGAAGAGCAATGTCGCTCCCACCATTCGGGACTGGCTTGTCTGTGTGAAGTGCAAGTGTGTTTGCTCTCTTCGCCACTTCCGCTCTGATCGCGGTAGCGAGTATATGGGAGAGACCACGACCTTCCTCGCCTCTCGCGGCATCCATCACGAGGCATCAGTGCCTTACACACCAACCCAGAATGGCGTCTGCGAGCGGTGGAACCGCACCATGGCCGACGCCGTCCGCACTATGCGGGTCGAGTCTGGCCTCTCCTATGGATTCTACTTCGAAGCCATGGCCTACATGACGTGGGTCTGGAACCGGATCCCCCACGGACCCCTTCCCTGCCAGTCCACACCGTACCAGCACTGGTGCGGTCAGCGGCGGACCTCCGCCCTGCTTGCGTCTGTGGCCGTGTAGCCATTGTGTGGCTGCCCGCCTCACACCAGGGCGGAAAGCTTGCCCCCCGAGGGCGTCCCTGCACCTTTGTCGGTGTCTCTTGTCAGTCCAAAGCCTGGCACTTCTGGGGTCCCTCCCGATACTGCATTATCGAGTCACGCGATGCCCTCTTCTTTAAGGAGTTTTTTCCCCGTGACTTCGTTCGCTCTGGGTCGTCGATGTCCTTCCCGTCGCGTGAGGGAGTGGTGAGTCCGTCCTTCGTCCTGTCGCTTCCAAGCGGTACATCGCTTGCGCCTAGTGGTCCCTCCGAGCCAGCAGCCCCAGTCGTGCCCGCTAGTCCCTCCGAACCAGCAGTCCGAGTCCCGTCCGGTGGTCCATGCGAGCCGGCAGCACCAGTCGCATCCGCTGGCCCCTCCGCACCGGCAGCTCCGTCCGCGTCCGCTGGTCCCTTCGGGCTGGCATCTCCACCCACGTCCGCTGGTCCCTCCGAGCCGGCAGTCCCGTTTGCATCCGCTGGTCCCTCCGGGCCGGTAGCTCCGCCCGCGTGCGTTGGTCCCTCCAGGCCAGTAGTCCCGTCTGCGTCTGCTGGTCCCTCCGGGCCGGCAGCTCAAGTCACGTCTGATGGCCCCTCCGGGCCGGCAACTCCGTCCGCGTCCGCAGGTCCCTCCGGGCCGGCAGCCCCGTCTGCGTCCGCTGGTCCCTCCGGGCCGGCAGCACGGTCTGCATCCGGTGGTCCCTCGGGGCCAGCAGCCCCGTCCGCCTATGTGCCATCTCCTACTCTACTGCGTTACACGCGTGGCCCAGGCGGCAACCTCCGATCCAGTCCGTCAATGAGCGCGCAGACCGCCGCACCGTGCCCTGTGACACCTCTGCCCCCCATCGCCCCACGTGTCTTGTCCACTCCTACGGTCGTGAGTGGAGACCCTGGCACCAAGGCCCTCGGCCTAACCACTTTGCCCATCATTTCAGACCTCCACCCGGGCTCCGCACTGAGCTACGCCATGCTCCATCACGAGCACCGTCATGCCATCACGGTCCCACTCACACGCATCTCACCTGGGGCTCGAGACGTACACATCCTCGCAGTCCGCTCCACGGCACGCCCGGAGGACCCAGCCACCCTGCGTGAGGCTCGTGCTTCCCCCGAGGCCGCACACTGGGATGCTGCGTGCGCTGACGAGCTCGCTGCTATCTGGAAGCACCACATGTACGACCTCGTCGATCTCCTTCCAAGCCGAAAGGCCATTGGTGCCAAATGGGTCTTCCGGTGCAAATGTAAGCCGGACGGGTCCTTGGACAAGTACAAGGCCCGCCTCACAGCCAAGGGTTTTGCTCAAGTCCCTGGGGTCGATTACGACCAGATCTTTGCCCCAGTTGGCCAGTTCTCCACTAGTCGGGCGCTCTTCACCCTGGTTGCCCAGCACGGGTGGGAGCTACATCAGATGGATGTGAGTAACGCTCTCCTCCATGGCTCGCTGGAGGGCAAGGAGCTTTATATGGTACAACCTCCAAGCTTCGACGACAGCACTGGCCAGTTCTGGCGGCTACAGAAGGCTCTCTATGGCCTGAAGCGATCACCTTGGTGCTGGAACCAGGAGATTTTTCGCACGCTTCTGCGCAGCGGCCTCCTTCGCAACACTGCTGACCCCGCATTGTTCATCAGTCGATGTCCTCGTCTCCGTTGACGACCTCCTCATTATATCGCCGGACACAGTTGTCATTCAGCGTGTCAAGGACCTGCTGCACACCGCCTACCAGATGAAGGACCTCGGGTGTGCCCGGGTCGTCCTGGGCATGGAGCTCGAGCATAATCGCTCCCAGGGCATCCTGCACGTGCAAGCTGCCTACGTGCAGACTCTGTCCGCTCGTTTTGCCGAGGACCTACCCCTTGTGTCCAGCGCATCCTCACCCATGTTACCTGATGGCCAAGTGAAGCTGAAGAACCCTGATCCAGCCGTTGTGGGAGAGCCAGTTGACGTGACCACGCAGCTGCGAGTCATCGGGTCACTGATGTTTCCGGCGACGACGACGCGCCCAGACATCGCGTTTGCCGTCAACCTCCTGGTTCACTTCTCCCAAGAGCTACGTCACCTCCACTTCGAGGCCGGGATCTGAGTACTGCGCTATGTCATCTCGACTCCACGGCGAGGTCTGAGTTTCCGCCGACAGCCGTCTGTTGTCGTAGTGGACTACACCGACAAAGACTGGGCCGGCACTTCGGACGGTAAGAGCCGCACTTGCTGGATCTTTCTGGTTGGCGGCACGGGTGTGTCCTGGCGCAGTGGCAATCATGAGTGCATTGCACGCAACACTGCTAAGGCTGAGTACGTGGCCCTTGGCTCAGGCACATGTGAGAGCGTGTGGTTGCATCACTTGTTGTCCGAGTTGCGTCAGTCCGTCGTGTCCATCATGTTGCACTGTGACAATGAGAGTGCCATGGTCATCGCCGACAATGACGGCATGCATGACACAGGCACAAAGCACATCAACGTTGAGTATCAATATGTGCGTTCATTGTTGCATGACGGCAACGTCAGCATCGTGTGGGTTCAGACAGCACAGCAGCTGGCTGACTTCTTGACCAAGGCACTGAAGTACGACTCATTCAAGAAGGCTGTGAGTTCCGTCGGTGTGTGTGTCTGTGAGCTTCACTCTTTGCCCGTGCCTGTGTCTCTGCCTATCCTGAGGGAGTTTGTCTGTTGGATGTGTCGCTCCCCGCCCATGTGCACTGCGCCTGTGAGTCATGGGGGAGTGTTAGTTTTTGTGCATCTCTCATTGTGCTCTGTTGTATCCTCCCGACTTGTGTACATCGGCGTGCAGATGACTGACGGTGAGACACGATGCTGCTGGAGTGTTGTCCGGTTGAGCCGATGCATGTTGAGGCCTACACGTATTTTGGTTGAGCCTCCTCCCTCCGACGGTCGTCGTGCTCAGCTCCATCGGCAGGCCTCCGCGGCAGTCGTGCTGCCAGCGGTCCCTGCCACTCCAGATGCTGTCTGCATGCGTCTAGTGCTGGATCTGACTGTACCATTACGTCTGCAGCGTCATGTTCTGGTGAGAGTCCAAGTCTCATGTTGTTCTGACACTGTTGTTACCGAGGACTAGTGTAGACGCTACCTGGGTCTAGACGGCCATAACTCCTCTCTACTATTTTTCTAGATGATTCTAACCACACGAATGCGTTCGCAACGTTGGTATTATGGTATGGTCCAGTTTCCAGGCAACATGGAGGACGCTCGGGTTTTGGGCTGTCGGCCGTCTGGCAGGGCTCACTGAGAAAGCCTGCGAGCCAAAAAATAGGTCAATTTTCTGATTGGCTAGAAAATTGAGTAACAAGATCTACAGAGCTGGGGGGGAGCTAGAACTTGGAGGGGTATCCCATTGTTGTTCATTCTTAGTTGCTGATTAGTTCTTTTCAGTTTCCACTGCCTTTCTGGTGCTAACTCCTCAGCGCACAGTTTCTCTCTCACAGACTCAGAGCAGCGGAAGGGGGTAGCAGTGCAAAGCAACGAGCATGGGGTCATGCCTACTCTAGTGACACTACCGTGTCTATACACGTGCAGAATTGACATAGGTACGCAACGAGATGCTCACCAGTCCACACTCAGACACCCCACTCTCAGTTACTCTCAGGTTAGGGGCGAAACGTGACAGATTGAATGACCACCATGAACTTTGCGTGCGAAATGCCTTGGTCAGGAAGTGAGCCCACTGCATGCCTGTGCTGACCAAATTGACGTAGATTATTTGTCGTTCCACGAGATCACGCCTAAAGTGATGTTCAATAGTAATGTGTTTCGTGCATGTATGAAACACACTAGATTTCTTTCTAATGGCATGAGCACTCCGGTTTTCACAACGCATAACGATGCAAGGCACAAACTGACGCAACTCACAAAACCACACTGCCTTGGTAGCCCCAGCCCCTAGCGCAACATACTCAGCCTTTGATTAGTTATGTGCAATGCAGCCCTGCTTGACGCTAGGCCATGACATAGAGGTGCCACCTAGCGGGAACATGTCGCTTGTCTGACTGTGCCCATCAGGGCTCCACGCCCACTCTTTTTCCGTGAAGTTATCAACTACTACTAAACCGCACCACTCGTACTAAACAGTTTTGTCGAAAGCAAAGTCCGAGGTAAGACATGGAGACCATGTACCGTGCCACTCGTACAGCCGTGTGAAGGGCTCTCGATCGAGGATACTATAAAAAGTGTGCAAGGAGGGTGACGACGAAGCCAATGTTGGGTCGTGTGGTATTGGCCAGACATATCAAAGAGCCAATGAGACGCAAGTACAAGGTCTCGTCCACTGTCTCCTTTAGCTGTGTTGGATCATCGACCTTCAGAGCATCCTGCCTGTGAGGTGTGATTGGTTGGAGGCTGTGGGAACTTCACCAAGGAGGTCAACAAAATGCTTTCCCACAACGTGGGCATAACGTGCCTGATACAGCAAGAGAGTTTTTCACTGAAAATCATGTACAATCTCCATTAGGAGAAACATAGCTGTAGGACCAAGGTCATTCATCCTACAGGCAACTGAAGAATTGCCTTGGCCTCCTTCATGACATCCATAGAAAGAGACGCAATCAAGAGGTCGTCCACGTAGACCAGGATGACAATCAAGCTCTCAGCTGTCCTTCTAAAGAAGAGGGATAGGTCGACGTCACCATGCACATAACTGGTATGTGTCAGTGTGCCTGGCGTTCTCCTTATTCCAACCCTTGGATGAATGTTTCAAGCTGTACAAGTCCTTGTGCAAGCACCAAACCCTTTCACCGGCCTCGAAACCAGGTGGCTAAACCATGTAGAACTCCTCTTCTAAGGTGCGATGGAGGAACGCGTTGTTCACATCCATCTGGTGCAGCTCCCGATCTTGGTGAGCAACAACCCCGAACAGAGCACGAGCAACGGTCATGCGACCAACGGGTACGAAGGTGTCAGTGAATTCCACACCCTCAACTTGTGAGAACCTCTTGGCTGTCAAGTGAGCCCTGTACCGATCCAGTGTGCCATCAGGCTTCACCTTCTTGTGGAAGATCCACTTGGCCTGTACAGCCTTCCGCCCAGTCGGGAGGTCAACAAGGTCATAGACACAAATGGCTCTCAGCTCATTCTCTCAAGCAACACGCCAAAATTTTGCATCTTGAGCAAAGAGTGCCTCCTTCAACCTGCCTGGTTGTGGCGTCGTCGAGGGAGAGCCTTGGGCGGCTAAGAAACATGCCTCCAAACTCATTTTGAGCACGACAAGGGCGGCCGCGACATCACAAGCGATTGAGAACTCTCGAGAGACCAACTCGTGATCGACATCACACATTGGGTGCACCTCAGTGTAGGTTGCCTTGACACTCAGGCGAAGGGTCTTCGTCCCATGGTAGCCATTCTAGACACCATGAGTCAGGCTTCTAGACATCGAGGGAGCAGTTCGCTGAGGCCTAGAGGCAAGCGGATGGAGACGTCCACTGGGCTCGCGGGTTTAGCCTGATGCTCAGGTGCTCACCTCGGGCAGTTGGCCTAACCCGGATGGGTTGTTGACTTGTAGGGAAGAGAAAAGGGTGTAGGAGGCATATGGACAGGTGCCGGCTAGCACGTAGGATGAGTAGGTGCAGACACGTGAGTAGGTGTGACTGGGGATGTTGTCACCATCGTAGGATCACATGTTCTAGAGGGAATTGGCACTGACAGGGAATGAGGTGTGGCACAAGGGACAAACGTTGGCAGGAGATCCGCTGTACTGGAGGGGACTGACGCAGGCACGGGATCAGGTGTGCCAGAAGGGACTGATCCTGGGATGGGACCAGGTGTGTTGGTGGGGACTGATAAGGCTATTGGACCTATTGCTATGATGGCTGCATTGTCAACAGCCACAGACCGGACCATGGGTGAGGAGGCCTGGACGGGTCGATGTACAGGAGAAGACTCCTCGATCTGCCAAGAAACCACATAGGTAGGAACAAGGTCCGTGACGAGCGATAGAATGCTGGACAGGTTGTGGTAGGTGAGGGTTCCAAAGAAGAAAGTGTCTCGAGACTCGACAATGCAATGGAGAGCGGGGTCCCAAAAACACCATGCCTTTGACCACGGAGAGATTTCAAGGAAGGCAGAAATGCGACCCCGAGGTGAGACCTCGGATCCCTGCTGGTCCTCGGTGTACCAGACACAGGCAAGGGACCCCTAAACGCGAGTAAGTCGGAAATCGGCGCGATGGCTGAACCATAGCTCGTATGGTGTGACGTGGCCCGGAAGAGGACCATGCGGAAGGCGGTTCCAGACCCACTTCATGTAGGAGAAGTCCTAAAGTGCAAACGAATCTGGAAGACCACAATCAGATCGCATGGCGCGGACCTCATCATCTATTGTGCCAGTCCAATGTTCAGACACAACATTCTGCTATGGTGTAGCAGGAGTAGAGAGCTAGTGAAGTACACCGTGCTCAGCAAGGTACGCATCTTGCCTAAGAACTCGCCACCACAATCCGAACGTGTTGTGTAAATAGTGTGATGAGACAGGCGCTCAGGCATTACCAGCCACAGGCGGACCGCCATGGCGGCATTGCTCTTGTGGCAGACTATAGACCGACTGCATTTGGATGAAGTCATCAGTCAGGGTGAGCACATAGCGACCCCAACATGAGAGGAACTCAATTGGGAGAGAAGGGAGGAGGTCCTAGTGGGCCAACTCCAACGGACGCAGTGCCCGTGAGGTAGAGTCAGGGTAAGCTCAGCGATGCATCTTACCGTGAGCGCAAAAGAGGCAATCGGTCTTGGGCGGCTTTTTCCGAAGGAAGCAGCGTCAAGACCGAGGGTGGGCTGTGTCTGAATGTGCTTGGACACTGTGTCCGAGCTCACGTGAAAGAAGTGGTGATGCAACAAGCGCTGGTGCTCAGGAAAGAGCACGTTAGTCACAAACACGTGCGTAGAAGAGGATGATATAGGAGGCACAAAGGGAGGGCGGTGAGCGACGAGGTAGGGGTCATAAACAACAGACGTACGGTGGACAACAGCTTGAGTATCTCAGGTGGAAACAGTTCCAGCGTCAGTAGAGTGCTCAAGAGAGAAACCCATCTGAGTGCACGCACAAATAGATAGCAGGCTGAACTCCAGACCTGGAATGTAGAGCACTTCAGATACGTACAGGGGGCCAGAAGGACCATCAAAGAGGACAACCCCAATGCCCTTGACTGGCAAAGACTGACCAGATCATGTGCGAACAGATTGAACATACACTACAGGACCGAGAACAACGAAGTTAGAGCGACGAAAGGTCATGTTGTGAGTGGCACCGGACTTAATGATCCTCCTATCACTTGCCTCACGAATCATCGTCGACACTGTGCAATGAACCACAGAACACTCCGCAACTGTCGGACGCTCAGCAAGGACGACGGAGTCACGGTGGAAAGCATGAATCTCGGACTTATCCAACCAATCTATACAGTCAGGCCCGAAGTCATAACATGCAGTCAACGCTACCCCACACGCGTCATCACGAGCCACAGACTTAATAGTACAAGCAGACTGTGGACCAGACGGTTGTGTCAACACGCTCGCACCTTCGTGAGTGCAGAGTGCCAGAAGATGATGAAGCCCCGTGATGATGCGGTAGCAAGGGTTTGCGGCATCCGTGTCATCAGAGGTGGATGGAGGATCAGCTGTCGTCGTGGTCGTGCGGGTGGTCCGGGTTGCTCTGGAGGCAGTAGTCTGCTGGGTATGCGCGGCCTGAAGGCCTCACATGATCCTTGTCCAGTTCAGGAGCTGTGCGCACTCTGTGTAGCGATGTGTGTCCCCACAGTTGTAGCAGCGGAATGAAGGTCCACTCCGACCACTAGACTGCTATGGACGCTGTTGCTACTGCTGCTGCTGTCCCTTACCACGGCTCCATTCGCACTTCTTTCCCTGCGTAGCACCGGCCACGCCCTGGGAAGAGGGCGCCGTAGAAGAGGGTGAGGACGAGGTAATGAGGAGGGGAGGTGTCGATGGTGAGACGGTCGTCACGGCCGGAGAATGGACTCACCGTATAGGCCTTGGCAGCCTCACGTGTGGCCGTGCACTACAGGTAGTACTGATGGGTCCAAGGGAGGAACTCCAAGGAGGCGGAAAGCTCGGCAAACGTGTCGACGATCACCATGTGGGCCCCGACCATGATTGTGTGTAGGACCCACAGTTGGGATCCACCGACAGCGCCGAGATGAGTGTAGATACGCATGGATCACCACCAGTAGGCTGCTGCTGGCTTAGAGGGACCCTGTCGGAGGGAGCCGAACTCCCGGAGACGTGCCGTCATCGTCGCATGGGTCTTGGCTGCCAGCAGAGCCACGACTAACTCCTTGCCACAGCAGAGTCCGCTCCATTGCCTGTATTAGGGGCCCCCATGAACGGGCAGAGGTAAAAAAAAAACATCTTGGGACACCGTGTAGAGCAAGCCACACATGGCTCTTGTTGCAACCTATGCCTGGCAGGAGTCGAACGTTTGATACTGGCTCAAGTAATATGGCCAAACGCCCTCTGAATCAGCCCACACCTAGAAGAGAGTCTCCCAGGCGTCAAACCAATCGCTATCGTAGCTTGGTGGTGGGGTCTCAAAGTCCTTTGACCACCGATCCATAGGAAGTGCAACCTCAGGGGCACGCTAGAGCGGACGGGGAATTGGAAGCCCACCGAAGGACACGCCACGAGATCGACGCTACAAGAATGAAGACACAGGCAATCCAGAATCCTGTGCGGGAGTGATCTACTGACCAAACAAGGGACGACACATCTCCTTGAAAGCCCCTCATTGTTGAAGGCCAGAAGAATGGCGATCGGGCACTCTAGGGCCTCGTAACTGCTGTTGTCGACCATCACTTTTGTCACTAATATTGTCGTCTCTAGTTGGTAGTTGTTGCTACACGCCCTGCTACTGAATGTCCTGCCGTGATGCTCCGCCTGCGGCCAGTGAACGTTGCTGCATCCTCTGTAACATGGTGAGAATTTCCTCAAAGGTGGCCGCCTGTACCGCCTGCATCGCCTACTGCTGCCGGATGTCATCCTACGCCTGGAACAGGGAGCTGATGGCCTGGGAGCGAGGACTGGAAGTTTCAGCCACGAAGCCAGAGCCAGAAGGAGTAGTAGGTCCCTTCTGCTTGTCGTTGCCTGGCACCATGTGGGGTGCTCAGAAGAGCGAAATGCAAAAGTGGTCAGATTGAAAACATGATTGCGTTTCTTAAGAATTTGAAATGTTCAAAAAAATTTATGTCAGCAAAAAATCTGGCTGTGTGTTGGTAATGACATCATCACCCATAATGATGACGTCTACATGAAGGTTTTCCAAATGCAGCAAAATCTGGAGTGATGACACGGGAGACGCTGGTTAATGCAATGGTGGGTGCAATGGTGGTGGTTTCGCCAAAAAAAACTTAAAAAAAGCAAAAACATCACGTTTTTTCTGGTCTGCCCGGAATTCCAACAAATTCTAGATCTGAGACTGAATTTTAATTTCTTGTAGGCTATAGGGCACGAAGCGCAAGTGGATGCGTTCAAGAACTCATGACTAGAGCTTTCCAACAAGCTCTCACGCACCCAAGATGGTGGTCAATTGTGGCCTGCTCTCAAGTGCGACCTAGAATGAAACTTCAAAGAAGCTTCACTGAAGGTCGAGCACCACCACATGCTTGGACTGCTAGTGGACAGTATTGGACAATCCACCGCTGCCTTCGTGGAGATGGCGTGATGACGCAACTTCAACTTTCATCGCAATGACTTCTATGCTGCTAGTGCGTGCTGTGGTGGACCATTTTGGCGTGGTGGGTCTTCCGAGGACCCGTGGCTGTAAATGTGACTGTCACTGTTGCTGCCAGTGTTGCATCTTTGCTGTGCAGTTCAACAAGGGATGCCTCGCTGCTCAAATACCATGAGAAGCTACCTGGAAGCTTCCTAGCAGTGCTGTTGCTGATGGGGTAACGTTGTCCAGTCAGCGATCGTACTAACACAAAGGGCGATTATAGAAACATCAAGGGTTGGGCTAGGCAAGATGCTAAAATTCTGATAAGCATTAGCTTCAATGTGCAGAGAGAAATGACAACTGACAAGCACACACCATAATTACCTGTTGCGATGCACGGCGGGTGAGGCACGCGGCAGTGTCAGTTTGTCCTAAAATCGACCCAAAACCACTGTTTTGGCCGTAACTCTGTGCAAAGGCATCCAAACGCAACACCGTCTGAACCTACAGATGCCAAATCTTGAGCCAGACGCTGCAACTGGTCATTCACACAGGCACGAAATTGATCAGTGGGGACACAATGCAGAACATGAAAATCGGGCTCAAGACCACATCCACCGAGAAAACTCTAGCGGCTGCAGAAAATTATAGAACACCCCAGCAATCACTCGGAACGCCATGGCAGCTGTCAAGCAGCTGCTGATGGGTAGAGTGACCACCCGTCAATGCTCCGGCGCCAGCTGGGTCTGTATCACAGATCTGCACGAGCATGGACACGACCGAGTGGTCGCAGTAAGCTGTATAGAAAGACGGAGATGATTCACATCACAATAGGAACTCACCCACTTCACGGCGTCTTCACTTTTGACTACGAGACAATTTCTCACAAAGACCCAGATTCAAAGTTCAAACTCAGGGTCCCACGGATAACACGCCACTCTTTTGACAACCGTAATTCTGAATCACCGGACACGAAAAACATCCAAGGCTAGCCGGTGTTTGGCAAGTGCAACCAGCTTACGTGAAGAAAAAAATATAATGCGAACAGTGAGTTGACCGTTGTCGGTTATGTAAAACAAAAGTTTTACGAAGTGAACATAGTGAAAGAGGAACAACTTCATTGGTTAATTCGCTTTTTTTTTGTCATTTTTATTTTGGACGTTCTTGTTCATTCTCCGCGGCCATTTCCTAACAGTCTTTTGTGCACTAGATCTTCCCACTTTCTGTGCTGGAAGGTGCAGTGCACGACTGGTTCTTAGAGCCTTGGCACATGTGGCTGGGTCCACAGAGAAAAAAAAAAAAAAGAAAGGCGAGAATTACACTGCAGTACAAGATTCTCGTCCCGATCTTGCACGACACATGACGTATCTTGGTCTCGTCTTGTCTTGCGCGAGAGATTTTGAGATTGCCTCGTTTCATGCAGTACGAGACAAAGAGACAAGAAATAATCAAGACAATCAAGATCGGGACCAGTCTCGGTCTCGATTCAACACCATTAGTACCAGGGTGCTTGCTGATTGGATTGTTCCGTGAGCAGCAGGCCTGCTTTATATAGAAAAAAAAAGGAATGAAAAGATATGGTTGGAAAAAGAAGTTGGTGTATGAGCTCAATGCATGGACACTGCCATATGACCATTGATGCATAGAGTAACAACACCTTGCCAAGTCATGGTGATGGATATTCATAGGGTTTTCTGGGTACACTCGTAGTCTCAGTGACAACTGTCCATACTTCCACTCATTTTCACTTCATGCTGGTCACATATTACTTTGACAATTTCAGCTTCACCTTGCACGCTCTCATGTGTCCACATGATTGTTCTCATTGACCAGCTCCTTTCTATATACGCGATGACAGAGTTTTTGCTCTTTCTTATCTCAGCTCTAAAGAGCTCCTTTTTGTACATCTTTTGCTTGTTTCGAATTAACATTTGGACCTCACTGTGCCGCCTTCAGGGCCTAGCTAGTTGATTTGTTGGTGGTATTCACAATCTTAGTGATTATTTTGTGCAGATGCGTGTACACTGTGTCGGAGAACATAGGGACTCCGACAGAGGTCACTGCTCGGAAATACCGAGTTCTCAATAAAGGTTCAGGTCTCCACCCGAACCACCTTGGAAACGGTCCATCGGTCGACCTGACCGTTACGACCGACAACCCAAGTTATCCCCTAATAACGTGACATCTGTCACCCGCGTCCGGCTAGCGGAAAGAAGCCGTTATGCATTGCTCATTTCTCCTGTTCTGTCCTTTTATACCGAGGATGTTCATTCCCTCGAGTTAACCAGAACAGTTCTGTCCATCCTGTTCCCTTTGGTTCCGCGGCTTCGCCGCCGTGTTCTCGCTCTGCTCACTCCTTCCAATCTTTCGCCCACCACTCTCCCCTCGCAGTTCTTCACTTCGTCACCTTCGGTCCTTCGCTCAACCTCATCACGTCACTCGCTTCGCTCTCCTCTCCTCTTGTCCACCTCGGAGCCCCGGCGCCTCGCCTCTCTCAAGGCTCTGCGTCTAAGTCCTTGGGCCTGCACTCACCTTTCTGCTTCTGTCAAGCTCCTCCATGGTTCATTGCTTCTGCTTGCTTCTGCTCTTACCGCCCCCATTCATTGCATTCTTCTGGCACACTGGTCCGAGGGGTGACATTCGTGGAGGCGGGTTAGGAAGAGGAGAGAGAGCGCGATAGAACATGCAGTGTATGTGTCAGGATTGCCCTTCACATGAGAGAAATGAGGAAAATAGTCTCAAAAGGTAACAATGTGATGTGAGATGCACATTGAAAGCAAGCCAAACTCGCACGTGACACATGATTGGGGTCATGCTTCCACATAGGGGTCGAGCCAGACTTCACAGAATAAAATGTGTGCACCTGTGATGTGATGTGTGTTATCCCTGTCTCTGTGTGCAGCGAACTGTCACCAATCGTCCGCGTCCATGCTCATGTAGGTCCATGATGTTTGTGGGTGCTAGTGGGTGCTTGATCTAGGCTGTGTGACAACTCGTAGATGCAACGGCAAAGAGGCACACATACCATGGATTGGAGTAACCGGCACTTATGTTTTGCAAGTACGCAAGTAACAAGAGGGTCAGTCACGGGCGAGAGAGGTGATGGACGCCGGTTGACCGGGCCATCCACGCGAGTGAATCACGTGGGGCCCGGCCGCCACCCAGAGATCAAATCTGACCCATTGGCAGCATACGGACAGCGGTCTCTCACACGCCGTAATGATATGACGTGCGGTACCGTGGGGATAACAACTCGACCACACACATGCAAGAGCCCGAACAACATGCACGACTAAGATCAGTCAGCCACATCGCCTACGAGCGTATGTGCGTGCATGTACTCTCCCATGTATTTGCTCCATGTTTGCTAAAGTGAAAATATGCATGTCTGGCTGTTTACAGCCTCTGAGCACTCAAACATGTCCAAACTGGAAACAAGATGCGCGACTCTTGCACTTGGCTTTTGAGCCAGGAGCGCATGATCCATCTTGAGTTCAACGATGCTGCGTTTGAGAACTGCACTTCGGATTAGTCACTTGCAGTGATGGTGAGTGTGTGGACATATTCAAGATTTCTCTTCCATGTTCACACCCTATTAACCACAATCCTCCATGACTCACAAACGAGACGGCCACACACAGTTGAGAGAGAATCTAACAGACAGTCATGCAACGAGGAACGACAAGTTAGGGTCAGAGGAAGAACATAGCAATATCAATTAGGAGCATCACGAGCATGGAACAGGCCAACAGCATGCACGACCACCTTGAACATGTCATTGCTGATAGCTTTGGTAAAAAAAGTCTGCTGACGAGTATCAACCCAGACAACCTGAACTTCTCTGGCAGACATGTGTTCGTGTACAAAGTGACGCTCAATTTTGATGTGCTTTGTGCGAGAATGATGCATGCCGTGGTGCTCAGCGATTGCGTTTGTGCTCAAGTTATCGCAACGCATAATGATGCAATGGGCTAGTACAATTGTTGCAACAAGCGGTAAAGCCACACACTTTTTCACGTACTTGCGCCGAGAGCAACATACTCAGCCTCACATGAGCTATGAGCAACACATTCATGTTTTCACACTTCCAAAGATTGCTGTTCCACCTTCAAGAAAAATGTATCCTGTACGACTACGCGCATCTGTGTCATGTGCCTAGTCTCTGGCACGGTAGCCATCCACAACCATAGAGGGCTGTGCTCGGCAGCACAGCCCTCTGTGTAGGCATTAACAACCACAGTGCTGGTGGGTGCACAAGCAGCATGAGCAATGGCAGCAAAGGTGGAGGCAACATCAGCGCTAGATACCAGCATTGTCTCAAGAATAAAAAGTATTCCAGAAGGTGCAGACGAGGCAGAATCAGAGCCGCAGGCAGCTGGGGGAGCAACGTTGCAGTGCCCAGAGGGCTGACGCACTGGAGTCGTATTGTGTCGTGATGCTCCAGCTGCCCCAAAAAATAATGTATGCTGACTCTGACAACGTGTTCTATGGAAAACGGGTGAGCATACAGAGTTTTGGTGAGGTTTTTGATCATGTGGAGGCCCCGTGGATGGCGTGTTCTGTTGCGTCCACGAGTCTTCCAAGGCTGACTGACAGTGCGCTGCTTGTTCTACAGCTTCCTCTCTCTCCTATGCCTCGGACGGATTGTTTTCCTCACTGAGGTCCTTGCGACGAAGACTCGGCCACTGCTCACTCTCCAGCCTATATTCGTACTAGGCTAGCTCGTTGTCGAGGCGGTTGCACTCACGGTTGTGGCTGACGTGGGGACAGGCTCTGTGTTTGGCGCTGATGCCAAGGTACCGGCTCTGCTAGGTTTGCCACGTGGTTGTTGTAGTTGTGGCTATAGTTATTGTTGCTGCTGCCACTGTATTAGATGATACAGCAGCTGATGTAGCTTTTGCATGCAATGCATGCACGTTTTTGCTACTCCCATCATTTTGTATGCTCGGGTTTAGATGCTCCTGAGGCTGCCAAGGTGATTTTTGTTTCTGCTGATGCTGCTGCTGTTGCTGCACATCATTTGAACACACAATGAAGGGCAAATCGGACAGATCACGTGCCACTCTTGCTCTTGGCTGATGCGCCAGGAGTAAACGCCTCATCGTGAGTCCAACAATGCTATGTCCAAGAGCTTCACTTTGGATTAGTCACCTGCAGCGATGGTGAGTGAGTGTGTGAACAAAGTCAAGAGGTCACTTGTGTGTTCATATCCTACTAACAACAATTTAGATCCAGCTAGCATCAGAGCGTGTTGTGTGGTGATCCAACCATCCGCAATTGCAGGAAAAATGCTAAACATGTGCATACTGCATCTTTTACACCCGACTTGAGATTCTACATCTGTAGGCTGAGACGTTGCTTCATCTGGATGTGTGTGCCAAGAGTTAAAGCCAAAACTATGGTTTTTACGCTCGTCTAAGGCAGATCAACCCTGCCGTGTGCGTCCCACCCCGTGCGCCAAGGCAACCATTCATGTTGTGAGCTTGTTGTTTGCCAACTCTCCTTGCATCTTAAAGATTTTGAACCTCATGCGACTATGCGCGTCTCTCCTAGCCAAACGTTTGTTGGTTTTGCACAGTCTTGTGTGCTACTGCATTAGCTGACTCGATAGCATTGTCACATCAGCAACAGGAGAGGTAAGGAGCTTCCACGGAGTTTTTTCATGGTATCAGAGCAATGACACATCCCTCACTGAGCTGCGCAGCAGGGACATAGGAAAATTAGCAATGGTAAGATTCATTGTTGCAACCACGGTCCTTCGAGGGCCTACCATGCCACAGTAATCTGGAACTGGTAGCAGCAGCAGAGGCGCAGTTGCCATAGCAATGGCAGTAGCATTGCCACACTACTGACGCATTGTTGATGGTGGCAGCAGCAGTAGAAGCAGCAGCATGGAATCATGGTTGTAGCACCAGCAACACCGCGGATGTAGCACCACAACAGTAGGAGCAAGGTAGCAGTAGTAGTAGACGCATGTTGTATGTAGCATGAAAGTGGCATGGCACTAGTGACAGAAACACCAGAAGAAGTGCGGCAGTAGCGTAAGAGCAGTAGAAACAGGGAAGCAGCAGCAGTTATAGCATATCAGTAGCAGATGTAGAAATAGCGGTTTGTGACACAGCTGCCACCACATCATTACAGCAAAGCACCACATCTGTACAATAGTCGCGTGGCAGTTGCAGATGATTCAGCTGCATCACCAGTGCATCACCATCCGATGCGACAATGAGAGCACGTACCGCATAGCAGAGCATGATGGCATGTGTCCGACGCGCACCAAGCACATCAACATTGAGCATCACTTTGTACAAGAGCATACTTCATGTGGCAATGTCTCTGTCGTGGGTGTCGACACGTACCAGCAGCGTGTAGAATTCCTCACAAAAGCTATGTGCAGCGGCAAGTTCAAGGTTGTTGTACGCAATGTTGGGATTCTTGCGCCTGCTTCTGCTCCTACGTGATTCGTATCCCGCTCTTGTTGCTCCCTCTCTTTGTCCGCAGTCGCTGTGTGGTTCCGTCTCATGCCCATTGCTGTACGGTGTCGTTGCCATCGTTATATGACCTTTGCTCGCTCGTGGTGACTAGCGTCTACGGGTCATGGGGAAGTGTTGATGTGTCAGTCACGGTGACCTTTCGACTTGTCGCCATGGCTTGTTGGTATGTCGGGACACTCGTTGGCTGCATTGACAGAATTAGTATCAGCCGGTGTGTCCTCACGTTGTCTCCAGAGTTTTCTTGGTGACCACCTTGACAAGATGCAAGGAAGCTTCCTAGCAACACTCCCGTTGACCAGGCGTCAGTGCCTAATCAGACGGTGTCGACAGTCACTAGTCGTGCACGCAACGGCAAGAGTTTGGCTAGGGGACACAAGGCAAAGTGTCTGAATGCTTCAATAGCATTTACAGAGAGAGTTAACAAATGATAGGTCCATGGCCTAAATACCTGCCGCGGCGCACAGCGGGTGTCGCACGCGGCGGTCCAAGAGCTGTCCTAAAACTGGCCCAAAACCACTGTTTTGGCCATAACTCTGTGCACACATGTCAGAATGCTACGCCGTCTGAACCTAGACGTGCAGGATCACAAGATGGACGCTATGACTGGTCACATGCATGCATCCATCATTAGACAGTGGATATTTCAGAAGAATGCAGGTGCTACCGTAGAGTGGATGCGGTCGCAAGGACGAGCGTTTCGATAGTGGACAGAAGCACCAGCAGAAGCAAAGCGGAAATGACGATAGGAGGTCGAAGCGGAAGCGAATGACGATGCAGGATGATGAGGAGAGGCCTGGGCGCAGCACCGAAGGTGCGAGCACTGAGATTCTTGTGAGGAAGAGAGGACGCAACACTTTGTGGGAAGAGCGGAAGCTTCCTTGAAGGTGCGGGCGTTTCTGACGTATGAATGATGTTTGGCAGAGGGGAGAGGACGCAGTGCGGGAGCACGGGCGCTGAGCTCAGATTGAGGGCAAAGGGACTGGAGGCGGCCCAAAGGGCGAGCCTGAAGGAGAATCCAATGGATTGATTATAGACTGAGGTACAGACAATACAAATAGGAAAGGTCTAACCTAGCGTGCTTCGTCGAGCGGGCATAGAGGTGGCGGCTCGGGCAAGTGCGAGGGCAGGGAGCGCCTCGAGACCACGATTCGGCTTTGCTAGCCGTACGCATAGAGGAGTGGTGAGTGCAGGCACGATCTTTGCAGGTGCGTTTCGACTGGGCCATCGTGGTATGTGGCCGTTGGTCTTGGTTTTGGCGAGGCTCGCACAGTTTGTCGGTCGTGGGACCGTTCGGGTGTTGATCCTGTGACTCCGGAGATGAACCTGCATTGTCACTCTTTATTTTCTCAGTGGCTGCACCCCTTGAGGCGATCTCCGAGATAATATCCGACACCCCCCTTAGATCGGGAGAGGGGTGCAAGCCTTGAATGGTAGGCCTGCGAGTCTTGCTTCTATGGGAGTGCAGCACAGAGAGAGCTTGGGAGGTTTTGGAGGCGGTGGACGTCTCAGCACCAGGTTGTACAGGGAAGAGAGGAAACCTGGGCGATGTAGTAGTTTCTGAGTACTGTCGGTGAGTGTAGTAGCTCAGAGATCTTCAGTGAGGGGGAAGGAGCAGTTTGTCAGTAGTGCGGAGGGAAGTTCAGTTGAGTTGCAGTGAGGTAGTGTGGGCTTGCAGTAGGAAGTCGACTGGTTCCGATCACTTACCCATACAGTTCTCGGACTCGGCCCATACTTGGATCTGCGCAAGTTATGAGCGGTGACAACTCTGCGAAGGCAGGCAGTCCAGATCTGTGAGGTCATGTGATGCGTTTTCATGAAATGGTCTGCCTCCTGCAGTAGGCGATTGATGAGGATCTTGCCGTGGCCGGGAGCTGCGGTTAGCAGTGTTGCGTGAGTCATGCAGTAGCTTGTGAGAAAGGTGTGAAGAGGTGCGTGAGTGGTGTTGGAGAGGATGAGGCGGGGTGGTCGGTCAAAGTGTTTGGTCTGTTGCTTCAGCCAGTCCCTAAGTGCAGGGACAGCCCCAGTCAGTGTGCGAAGGGAGAGGACAGTGCAGTGCTGTGAGTATTGATCGTGAATGAAGAGGAAGTGGCTGTGACGGGCAGTGGAGTATGTAGACGGAGGCTGGATGAGGGCAATGTGTAGGGAGTCAAAGCTGCACAGAGAGGGGTGAGAAGAGAGAGGAGGAGAGGAGGACGCGGTGTACATCTCAAGACCATACTCCTCAGATCCAATCTCAGTCACAGGCTCGACTACTCCTAACATGACAACATTGTTAGGAGCAGGGTTCATAGCAGCAGGGATGGCAGGAGAAGATGAAGTTTCCATGTTGTTGGCTGGGGTTGAGCGCCAGCTTGAACTTCCCATCCGGTTGTAGTAGCGTTGACGACGCTCCTCCGCCCAGTTGGGCTGTTCACCATAGGATTTGCCAGGGTTTTGATCCAGCCACTCGTCGGTAGCGCGATGATCGCAGACATGAGGCGGGTGGTTGCGACGGCCACACTTAGTTCCTTTGAATGGGCCGTGGCGGATGGTGTAGGAGCAGGCGGGGAAGCGGTTGAACATGCGGTTGTCAGTAGTGGCGGCCATAGTTTCAAACGAGTTGGTGGCAATGGTAGTCTCTCGTGCTTGCTTAGCGACGTAGTCCTGTTCTGCTGCCATGAGCTTGGGGCTGATGACAGCGATGGTCAGTTGGTCAACAGGCAGCTGCAACAAGATTTGACGGATGATATCATACTGACCAGGTAGGCCGGAGATGATGCCGGTGCAGACGACAGCAGGAGGAAGATCAATTTTCATTTCTTTGAGATCGCGAGCGATGGTGGTGACGGCTGCAATGTAGCTGCCCATGTTGGTGTGGGCGGCGAAGGGCACGGAGAAGAGTGACATGATCTTGATTCCACAGGCGGTGGAGGTGTTGTTGCTGAAGCGATCTTCAAGGGCTTTCCATACTTCGTAAGTCTTGCAGCCAAGAGTGCGGATGTCTTCATGCAGTTCAGGAGAAGAGGTGGTCATGATCATCATGAGGGCGGTACTATTGGCGACTTCCCAGGAGGCGTGGCTGATGGTGGTAGTAGGGGCAATGGGAACAGAGGAGGAAGAGGCATTTGAAGGAGCGGGGTGAGACACAGATCCACCGGAGGGGTCTCCACCGGGAGTGGTTGATGCAGTTGCAGTTGCGGAGGAGGAAGTGGCGTCAGGTGGTTCTATCCCAGTGTCCGTGTTGGTGATCAGGTGACTGAGGGTGACTCCCTCAACCTTCTGTGTTCCGAAGAAAAGTGACACTGAGTAGCTCCATAATTTGTAGTTGCTGGTCCCATCCGGCTTTACAGTGAGCTTGGGAAGACCAGTCAGAGTGAGGGAAGATGTCATGATGGAGTTGATGGTGAGGCGGCGGAAAGAGATGGACAGATGGCGATGCGGGATATCTTTTCTCAAGACGATGTTTGAGGCGCTTGATGATGCTTTCGCTGAGGCGATGAGAGTGCGCGGATGATTTTTGATCAAAGTGAAGAGTAAAACTAGGATGATGAGTTTTCGATGGCGGAAATGATGCTGCGGAGGAAGATGGGACTGAGTGCAGGGACAGAACCACGTACACTGACGGTGGAGATGATAAATGAGCGGAAATTGCTTGCTGATGGAGTGAGCGCAAGGGCAGAACCTCGTGCGCGCAATTACCAAGAAGGAGTGGAGTGGTGCTGCCACGACACCTTAGTTAGAAGAAGCGCTGCCACCGCAGTTCTTCTGGCGACCACAGTTCTTCGAGGCGGAGAAGTCCGATAGGAGTGGGTGCGGCCGACGGCGGCGAGCACGAAGGAGCCAGGGATGTTACTTGGGCTCTGATACCATGTCAGAAGAATGCAGGTGCTACCGTAGAGTGGACGCGGTCGCAGGGACGAGCGTTTTGATAGTGGACAGAAGCACCAGCAGAAGCAAAGCGGAAATGACGATAGGAGGTCGAAGAGGAAGCGAATGACGATGCAGGATGATGAGGAGAGGCCTGGGCGCAGCACCGAAGGTGCGAGCACTGAGATTCTTGTGAGGAAGAGAGGACGCAGCACTTTGTGGGAAGAGCGGAAGCTTCCTTGAAGGTGCGGGCGTTTCTGACGTATGAATGATGTTTGGCAGAGGGGAGAGGGCGCAGTGCGGGAGCACGGGCGGTGAGCTCAGATTGAGGGCAAAGGGACTGGAGGCGGCCCAAAGGGCGAGCTTGAAGGAGAATCCAATGGATTGATTATAGACTGAGGTGGAGACAATACAAATAGGAAAGGTCTAACCTAGCGCGCTTCGTCGAGCGGGCATAGAGGTGGCGGCTCGGGCAAGTGCGAGGGCAGGGAGCGCCTCGAGACCACGATTCGGCTTTGCTAGCCGTACGCATAGAGGAGTGGTGAGTGCAGGCACGATCTTCGCAGGTGCGTTTCGCCTGGGCCGTCGTGGTATGTGGCCGTTGGTCTTGGTTTTGGCGAGGCTCGCACAGTTTGTCGGTCGTGGGACCGTTCGGGTGTTGATCCTGTGACTCCGGAGATGAACCTGCATTGTCACTCTTTATTTTCTCAGTGGCTGCACCCCTGGAGGCGATCTTCGAGATAATATCTGACAGGATACACAATGCAAAAACATGCAAATCGGACTCATGGCCAGTCCGCCAAAAAGACTCCTGCAGGCTGCAGAAAAACAGCAGAGAGTCCCGCCAGTGTCCGGGGCTCTAGAAAGGTAGTCAGCCAGCTCCAAGCTGGTAGTCCGCCGCCCGTCGTCCCTCCGATGTCACCAGGACCCGCCTCAGGGATCTGCCCGAGTATGGACACAGCCGAGTGGTCACAGTAGACTGTACAAGAATGTCACAAAATCACAACACTCCCCCATGACCCGATGGTACGCATGTCCATACACGTGCAGCACTGGGACAAGTACAATAGTGATTGTGAAACAGATGGGACACAGACACACATCCTACACTCAACCACCCTCAGGCATGGGGCGAAGCCCAACAGAATGAATGGCCACCAGGAACTCTCCGCGAGCTAGTGCCTTCGTCAAGAAATCAGCACGCTGCATGTCAGTGCCAACCCACATGACGGAGATCACGTGTCGCTCCACCAGATCACGCACAAAGTGATGCTCAACCGCAATGTGCTTCGTGCGAGCGTGAAAGACACCGGAGTTCTCCGCAATGGCGAGAGCACTCTGGTTGTCGCAACGAAGCACAATGGCGGGTACTGACTGACCAAGCTCAAGAAACAGGCGCTNTCCGCGAGCTAGTGCCTTCGTCAAGAAATCAGCACGCTGCATGTCAGTGCCAACCCACATGACGGAGATCACGTGTCGCTCCACCAGATCACGCACAAAGTGATGCTCAACCGCAATGTGCTTCGTGCGAGCGTGAAAGACACCGGAGTTCTCCGCAGTGGCGAGAGCACTCTCGTTGTCGCAACGAAGCACAATGGCGGGTACTGACTGACCAAGCTCAAGAAACAGGCACTACAGCCATACCGCCTCAGCAGCCCCTGCGCCCAAAGCAACGTACTCTGCCTCCGACGAGCTATGTGCGATGCAGCCCTGCTTCCCGCTTCGCCAAGACAGAGCGGTACCACCGAGCAGGAACACGTAGCTAGTACAGCTGCGTCCATCTAGGCTCCAAGCCCAGTCGCTCTCAGTGTAGTCGTCAAGGACCATCGAACACTGCCGATGAAAGCACAGTCCGAGGTACGGTGTGGAGACTACGTACCGCACCACTCGCACAGCCGCGTGAAGGGCTCTGGCACAAGGAGCCTGTGAGAACTGAGTGAGGAGGTTGACAGCGAAAGCGATGTCAGGACGTGTGGTAGTGGCCAGGTATATCAGAGATCCGATGAGACGGAGGTACAAGGTCACGTCCACTGTCTCCCCCAGCTGTGTGGGATCATCCACCTTCAGGGCATCCTGCCCATCGGGTGTCAGAGGTGTGGAAGCGGTGGGCACTACACCAAGGAGATCGCTGAAACTCTCCCCCACGACTCGTGCATATCGGGCCTGGTGCAGCAACAGTGTCCGACGCCTGCGATCTCGCACGATCTCCATACCAAGAAACACCGATGTAGGACCGAGGTCCTTCATCCTGTGGGCAGTCTGAAGGACAGCCTTGGCCTCCTTTACGGCCTCCAGGGACGGAGACGCGATCAGAAGGTCATCGACATAGACCAAGATGGCGGTTAACTGCTCGGGTATCGGTAGGATGAAGAGAGAGGGATCTGCCTCGCTCTGTACATATCCTGCACGAGTAAAAGTGCCAGTGATCTCCCGGTTCCAACACCGCGGAGACTGCTTGAGGTCGTACAAGGACTTGCGCAAGCGCCAGACCTTGTCACCATCCTCAAAGCCTGGTGGCTGAGCCACGTAAATGTCCTCATCCAGAGAGTCATGGAGGAACACATTGTTCACATCTATCTGGTGCACTTCCCATTCATGCTGAGCCACTACACCGAAAAGAGCTCGAGCTGAGGTCATGCGACCGACAGGGGCAAAAGTGTTAGTGTAATCGATGCCCTTAATCTGGGAGTACCCCTTGACGACCAAGCGGGCCTTGTAGCGTTCCAGTGAGCTATCTGGCTTCACTTTCTTGCGAAAGACCCACTTGACCTGAATAGCCTTCCTCCCAGGCAGAAGGTCGACAAGCTTGTAGACTCTATGCTCTCTAATAGCGCGAAGCTCATCCTCGCAGGCAGCTCGCCAGGTGTCAGCATCCAGTGATGAGAGAGCTTCCCTCAGGGTGCCCGGGTCGGGCGCCACAAAGGGAGAGCTCTGCTTGGCAAGGGCACATGCCTCGGTGCTAGGCCTGACGACCACAAGATCAGCTGCTGCGTCACAAGCGATATGGAGCTCGCGAGTGACGAGATCATGCCCTATGGGACACGCTGGATGTACCTCTGTGAGCTCAGTGCGGACACTCAGGCCTAGGGCCTTTGTGCCGGGGTCACCACTCGCGATGCTGCAAGAGGGGCGCCTGGGTGCGGGGCCCGACGCTCGCTGAGCTCCGGAATCCAGTGGTCAAAGACAGCCACCACGCTCACGGGAGTAACCTGAGCTCAAGGGGCGCACCTCAGGCTCAGGGACAGGCACGACCAGAGCTGGTGGGGACTGAGACAAGGCAGCCGGTGATGCCGTGCGAGGAGACGTGTGTGTGGGGGACACGGGGCTGGATGTGACAGCAGGAGCAGGCAAGACTGGACCTGACACAGAGGCAGGAGTACCAGCAGACGCAGATACGGGAGTAGGCAAGACTGGACCAGACACAGAAACAGGAGTGCCGGCTGACGCAGGTACTGTCACAGAAGTAGGCACGGGAGCTGAAGCAGGGACACCTGTGGGGTGTGAAACAGGCTGTACGGGCGAGGTCTCTGGACTGACAGTGATGATCGCCGGGTCATCAAGAGCCGGGGACCGAGAGGTGAAAGGGGCTCGAACGGACACATCAGCCTGATGAGAGGTGCTCGCTGGCGTAGAAGTCTCCCCCATCCGCCGAGAACCCTCACAGGTAGGAACATGGGTGGCGGAGAGTGCCGTGATCGAAGTCAGGTCACGGTAGGTGAGAGACTCGAAGAAGAGCGCATCGCGGGACTCAATGATGCGACGACGAGTAGGGTCCCAGAAGCGCCAAGCCTTCGACCGCGGGGAAATGCCTACGAAGGCACACAAGCGGCCCCGAGGTGAGACCTTGGACCCCTGCTGGTCCTCGGTGTACCACACGGAGGCCAGGGATCCCCAGACGCGAGCGAGANNNNTCGCGGGACTCAATGACGCGACGACGAGTAGGGTCCCAGAAGCGCCAAGCCTTCGACCGCGGGGAAATGCCTACGAAGGCACACAAGCGGCCCCGAGGTGAGACCTTGGACCCCTGCTGGTCCTCGGTGTACCACACGGAGGCCAGGGATCCCCAGACGCGAGCTAGACAAAGGTCAGCACGGTGTCCAAACCAGAGCTCATACAGTGTAATATGGTCCGAAAGCGGACCGTGCGGGAGGCGGTTCCAGACCCAAGTCATGTAGGCAAAACCCTCAAAAGCGAAGGTCTCAGGGAGACCACACTCAGACTGCATAGCGCGAACCGCATCCTCCATGGTGCGGTTCCAGCGCTCGGAAACACCGTTCTGCTGAGGGGTAGCAGGAGCGGAGACCTGGTGAAAAATCCCGTGCTCGAAAAAGAATCCGTCCATCTCACCAAGGAACTCACCGCCGCGATCCGAGCGGAAAGTATGCAGCGTGTGACGTGACTGACGCTCAGCCATCACTAGCCAGAGTCGAAATGCAAGGGCGGCGTCGCTCTTCTGACGCAGGCTGTAGACCCACCGCATCCGGATAAAGTCATCAGTCAGAGTCAGAACATACCGGGCCCGATCAGAAAAGGACTCCACCGGAAGAGGACCGAGAAGATCCGAGTGAACTAACTCGAGAGGCCGAAGCGCTCGGGAACGAGAGTCAGGGTAGGTGCATCGGTGCATCTTCCTCTGAGCGCAAAAGAGACAGTCGGTCTTGGGTGGCTTCTCAAAAGAAGCCGCGTCAAGTCCGAGAGCTGGCTGTGTCCGAATGAGCTTCGACACAGTATCGGAGCCCACGTAACACAGACGGCGATGGAGCAACCGCTGGTGTTCCGGAGACAGAACACCAGTGACAAAAACCCGAGCGGAGGGGGAGGGGGAGCAAGGGGAGGAGGTACGAGAGATGCGATACAGATCATCGACGATAGTGGTACGAAGGACAACACTGCGAGTGTCAGCAGCAGTCATAGTCGCTGAGTCTGCGGTATGCTCCACAAAGAGACCCATCAGTGTGCAGGCACGCACAGAAAGCAGGCTGAGCTCAAGATCAGGCACAAATAACACGTCAAAAAGGTACAAGGGGCCAGACGGACGGTCAAAACATACAACCCCAACACCATGGACTGGCAAGGACTGACCAGAGCCTGTGCGGACGGAACGGACAGACGTGACAGGACCGAGAACAACAAAATAACTACGACGACACGTCATGTGATGAGTGGCACCAGAATCGATCATCCAAGTGCCACCGGAGTCACGACTGGTGGACGTCACTGTACAACGGGCAATGGAACACTCGACATCAGAGGGACGCTGAGCCGTCAGTGGGGAGGAACGACGCAGGACACAAAGATGAGACTCATGAACCCAATCGGTGCAGTCAGGCCCATCATCATCACATGCAGATTGTTCTCCCCCACACGCGTCGTCACGAGTCACAGGAACGGACGGACAGACAGTCTGTGGACCACCCGACGATGACAACACACTCGCACCTCCCTGAAAGCGGAGAGCCAGAAGGTGTCAGAGCTCAGCGATGGTGCGGTCACAGGGGTCCGGATCGCTGCTACTCGCCAGTGGAGAAGCGGGAACAGCTACAGTCGTGGCCGCCACGCGTCCAGAGGATGGCGAGGATGATGTGCTGGACGTGGAACGGAGGGCGTGTGCAGCCTGGAGCCCGCGAGTAATCCGCGACCAGTCGAGCGGCTGCTGGCACTCGGTGTAGCGATGGGCACCTCCACAGTTGTAGCAGTGAACAGAACGTCCACTGCTACCATTGGAGGACGACTGCTGCTGTGACTGCTGCTGACCTGATCCGTGCTTCCCCTTCTTCTTCCCCTGAGCTGCTGCTGCAACACCCTGTGTCTGAGTGGGTGTGGGCGGGGCCGAGGAGGAGGAGGAAGACGAGGACGTGATGGAGGATGGAAAAGGAGAATGCAGAAGGGAAGATGGTGGTGATGCGACGACTGCTGCAGCAAGGGAAGTCTCCTGATGGGCCACGGCTACCGCGCGGGATGAAGTCACCTGGAAGAAGAGATGATGCGTCCAAGGGAGCATCTGTAGAGTGGCTGAAAAGGGCTCGAGGACAGCGTCGCTGTACCGTGTGAAGATGTATACTCAAGGCGAACTCCGAGCATCATCGTCCGGAGCGCCCACAGTTGTGTGCCTCCTGAGGTCCCAAGACGCGTGTAGATGCGCATGGCACGTCGCCAGTAATCGGCTGCAGGCTGTGCAGGTCCCTGACGGAGAGAGTGGAAGGCACAAATGTGTGCTGCACGGGTGGCATGCGTCTCTGCGGCCAGTAGGGATAAGGCCAGATCCCAACCTCCGCGTGGATCGGCGTCGGTGCCCGTGCCGGGCTCGCCAAGAAAGGGGCGGAAGTTGACGAAGGTCTCGCGTAGAATGGCATAGAGGAGTCCGCGCATCGCCCTGGCTGCTTTCAGCACCTGTGCTAGATCTGTACACTGATACAGGCTGTGGTAGTAGGGCCACACGCCCTCTGAAGTGGCCCAAACCTGAAAGAGGATCTCCCAGCAGTCGAAGCCGTCCTCAGTGATGTACCGTGGAGGTGGTGTCTCAAAGTCCTTGGGTTGCCGCTCCGTGGGGAGAGCAACCGCAGGCCGAGGGGGACAAGAGACGGGGAAGACTCCTAGAAGGGGATAGTCACCGGGATAGTCGAGTGACGATCACACGATAGGAATCTGAGGAGATCTGGTGCCCGTCTGCAACTGACGGAGGCGCTCCTGAAGAACTCGAATCTCATGATC
>SZWC01003175.1:15475-28245 GCA_023375785.1 Penium margaritaceum | reverse complement strand
GCATAGAGGAGTCCGCGCATCGCCCTGGCTGCTTTCAGCACCTGTGCTAGATCTGTACACTGATACAGGCTGTGGTAGTAGGGCCACACGCCCTCTGAAGTGGCCCAAACCTGAAAGAGGATCTCCCAGCAGTCGAAGCCGTCCTCAGTGATGTACCGTGGAGGTGGTGTCTCAAAGTCCTTGGGTTGCCGCTCCGTGGGGAGAGCAACCGCAGGCCGAGGGGGAGGAGAGATGGGGAAGAAACCTGGAAGGGGATAGTCACCGGGATAGTCGGGTGACGATCGCACCGTAGGAATCCGAGAAGATCTGGTGCCCGTCTGCAGCTGACGGAGGCGCTCCTGAAGAACTCGAATCTCATGATCTGGGGAGTCGAGTGTCATGCCTGGCATGAATGGATCATCATCCAGGAGGTCAGAAGGTGGTGGGTCAGGTCGAGCTCCTGTAACGGGTGCCTGAGCCGACTGCTGTGTAGAGACCGCGACGCCGGCAGCTCCCTCGGAAACCTGCCGTGGGACTGTGGACTCGCCACACAGAAGCTCAGTCAGCATACGGATGGCATCAGTCTGTTCACGCTGTAGGCGACGCATCTCAACCTGCTGGCTCCGCAGGTCCTCAATGGCCAGCGAGCGTGGGCTCAGGACCCCAGAAGAGGAGGAGGAGGGATCACCTGTCACCTTCCCCTTGTTGTCCAATGAGTCCATGTCGCCTCTCAGTATGGGTCGACAGGCCAGGTTTGTCGGATTTTGAAAGCGTCAGCGTTTCTCGAGAAGTCGAGATGATGGCAATTTTTGACTCTCCGGCCAAAAAATTGGCTAAGTATGGTGCTGACGTCAGCAGGTGGTTGCTGACGTCAGCACGACCTGGTGACACCAACAAGCAAAAATGCTGACGTCGGCTCGACTCCCCCTTTTTCTTTTTTTTTTCCTCTCGCGGTTGTGTGCGAGTGTGCAGCAGCTCCGCGGCGGCTGCGTTGAAGCTGCGTAGAGGCTACGCAGCAGCTTCCGCTCAGCTATTGTTGCAGCTATGCTGTTAGCTGCAGCAGCAGTTGCGTGGCTGCGTTCGCAGCAGTGGCAGCAGCGGCTGCGCAGTGCCACTGCCGCTGCTGCGCACCGCGGCTGCTGCTCGCTGCTGCCGCCTCGAGCTGCTGCTGCTGCTGCGCTACTATTGCTGTAGCTGCTACTGCTCTGCTGCTGCCGCCGCGGCTGCCGCTACTGCTGCTACGCTGCTGTTGCTGCCGCCGCTGCTGCGCTGCTGCTACCGCCACTGCCGCCGCCTGCTGCTATTGCCGCGGCCGCTGCTGCAGCTGCGGACGGCGGCTGCACTCGCTACAGCCGCCACGCGTTGCTGTAGCTGCTGCTACGGCGCTGCTGCTGTCGTTGCTGCTGCTGTTGCTCTGTTGCTATGCTGCTGCTGGCACGGTGGCAACGCCCCTGCTATGGTCTCAAGTGGTGGGTGTGGGCTGCGTTGACGGCAACCGGCTGTCTTCGACAGGTTCCAGTGGATCTGCTGCAGCGGTGACTCTCACTGCTGCTCTGCTGCGTCTCTGCTACGCAACTCAGTGAGAACTGTCTCACTGCTCTGATACCATGACAAGTGTTGGTTTTCGCGCATCTCTCATTGTACTGTGTTGTGTCCTCCCGGCTTGTGTACATCGGCGTGCAGATGACTGAAGGCAAGACTCGACGTCGCTGGAGTGTCACGCGGTGGAGCCGACGCGCGCTGAGGCCCACGCACCGTTCGCTGAAGCCTCCTCCCTACGGCGATGCGCTTTGCTCCATCAGCAGGCCTCCGCGGCGCTCGGGCTGCCGGCGGTCACTTCCACCGCAGATGCTGTTTCCATGCACTCAGCTTTGTTTCTGGTTGTGGCATTGCGTCTGCATCGTCATGCTATGCCTAGGGTCCATATCTCCTGCTGTGTGGCCCTGCTTGGCGTCACTGACTGTCGACGGCACTGCCCAGCTTCGGGCAGCCATAACTCTTTGCTGCTATTTTTCTAGCTGATTCTGACCGCACGACTGCGTTCGCAGCGTCGGTATTATGGTATGGTCCAGTTTTCAGGCAAAACGGACGACACCCGGGTTTTGGGCTGTCGGGCGTCTGGCAGGGCTCACCGAGAAAACCCTGCCTGCCAGAAAATAGGTCTAGGACTATTTTCTGATTGGCTGGTTAGCTGAGTAACAAGTTCTACACTAGTGGGGGNCTATGCCTAGGGTCCATATCTCCTGCTGTGTGGCCCTGCTTGGCGTCACTGACTGTCGACGGCACTGCCCAGCTTCGGGCAGCCATAACTCTTTGCTGCTATTTTTCTAGCTGATTCTGACCGCACGACTGCGTTCGCAGCGTCGGTATTATGGTATGGTCCAGTTTTCAGGCAAAACGGACGACACCCGGGTTTTGGGCTGTCGGGCGTCTGGCAGGGCTCACCGAGAAAACCCTGCCTGCCAGAAAATATGTCTAGGAGTATTTTCTGATTGGCTGGTTAGCTGAGTAACAAGTTCTACACTAGTGGGGGGGAGCTAAAACTTGGAGGGGTCTCCCATTGTTGCTCATTCTTTATTCCTAATCAGTCACTTTCAGTTTTCAGCTGCTTTCTGGCGCTAACACTGGCGCGCGCGTTTTTGAGTACAAACCCAGAGCTTCCAGACTTAGACTCTAGAGCAGCAGACTGAGGGGGCAGCTGACTTAAGCAACGAGCGTGGAAGCCTGCACACTGCATCAACAACACTGCTGCCCCAACCTGCTGCCTAGGTTTTCCAGCTTGGTATCAGAGCCAGAGCGTAGCAGCAGCAGCAGAAGACTGGCGAACAGGTGCCAGACAACGCCGGCGGACCCCCATACGCGCCAGTGCAGGGGAAATGCTGCCCAATTTTTCCCGGCAGCATTGACCCGCCTGATGGCGGCATCAGAATTTTTCCCACGGCCACTGGGCCAGGGGAAATGCTGCCGAAATTTTTTTCGGCAGCACTGACCCCCACGCGTGACGCGAGGAGCTGAGCGGCAGGCCGCGTGCGACACCTGCGGGCAACGACGCATGCTGCAATGTCACCCAGGTGCAGTGACTGGCACCAGCACGCAGCAGCAGCAACCTGCAGCAGTGGCAGCCGCAGGTAACGGCAGCGAGCAGTGGCAGCAGCAGCCAGCAGCAGCTGCGTGCAGCAGCAGCAGCAGGCAGAAGCAGCAGCTTGCAGCAGCCCGCAGCAGCAGGAGCCCGCAGCAGTAGCTTGCAGCAGCAGCAGCAGCGCGCAGCAGCAGCCCGCAGCAGTAGCCCGCAGCAGCAGCCCGCAGCAGCCGTGAGCAGCAGCCGTAGCACGCAGTAGCGTGCAGCAGCAGTAGCGAGCTGTAGCAGCCACAGGAGCGAGCCGCAGCAGCAGCCAGCTACAGCAGCAGCAGTAGCGAGCAGCTGCTGGCAACAGCCAGCCGCGGCTGCTGCTGCTCGCAGTCCGCAGCGAGCAGCAGCCCGCTGCTGCTAGCGAGCAGCAGCCCGCTGCTGCTAGCGAGCAGCAGCTCGCTGCTGCCAGCGAGCAGCAGCTCGCTGCTGCCAGCGAGCAGCAGCTCGCTGCTGCCAGCGAGCAGCAGCCTACTGCTTGCAGCAGACAGTGGGCGGCTGCCCGGTGTGACAAGAAAAACAAAAAAAAACGAGGAGGAAAAAAAATCCCCCACCCCGCAGCCCGCAGCAGCAGCCCGCAGCAGCAGCGAGCATCAGCTGCAGCATGCAGCAGCTGCAGCAGCGTGCAGCAACAGAAGCGGGTTGCAGCAGCCACAGCAGCTCGCAGCAGCAGCAGCAGCTGCTGTTGCAACTGCAGCCGCAGCAACAGCAGCAACCGTAGCCGCAGCAGTAGCAGCAGCTACAGCAACAGTAGCAACAGTAGTAGCAGCAGCAGCGGTAGCAGCACCTGCATCAGCAGTAGCAATAGCCGGAGTGGCAGCAGCACCAACATCTGCAGCAGCAGCAGCAGCAGCTGCAGCGGCTGCAGCAGCAGCAGCAGCAACAGCGGCACCAACAACTGCCGCTGCTAACGTCCGCATCCTGCTATTGACGTCAGTGCTTACGTCACTGCTGATGTCATCAACAATAAAAGGGGGAAGACAAGCAAAGGGGTGGGTAGAATTCCCACCGCCCCCAACTACTGATATCAACAACACAAAGACAAAAAAAAGGGACACCAAACCATGGCTGGTAGCCCCGGTGGGGAGGGGTCCTCCTCTGTTGGGGGGACCCCTAGCCCCCCTTTCTTACAGCGACTGCAGCAGCAGCAGCAGAAGCAGCAGCAATCCACTGGTGTCGTTGGCGGCAACCCTGACCCCCTCGTTGCTCTTCAGCAATAGCTCGCCGCCTTGACGAAGCAGCTTGCAGCGCTACTGCCAGTAGCCTCCCAGACTACCACCAGTGCGCCGCCGTCGTTCATCCCTCCAGGGCACGCCAGCCTAGCTGTGTCTGCTGCCACGTACTACCTGGAACAACAGCAGACTCAGCGCCAGCGGTAGAAAGTGACCTCCGTCCTTGGCCCCACTCTGGGCGCCGGCCGCAGGCAGAAGGACTTTTAGACGCCTCCGCCGCCGCTTCAGGCCGGCGAGCAGTTCCGGAGCTGGGAGCTCAGCTTCCGAATCTGGGCACAAGGTGAGGGCCTGTGGGCATACTACACCCTCCCTTATGACTCCACCCAGGCCGACCACCTGTATGACGCTGGTCGCGCCGTCCGTGCCCTCGTCCCAGTCGCCCCTCCAGCTTCCCGCCTGGCCCTAGAGCCTTTCCTCAGCGACTTCACCTCTGGTGACATCCCAGACCCTGCAGCCGCATGGCACGTCCTCACCAGGCCCCATCGCCTGTCCAGCGACGCTGGGATCAGCTGTCTGCTCCAGGAGTTCAACTCCCTGCACATGGGGGAGACCGAGACAGTCACTGCCTACTGGCAGCGGGCACAAGACATCCTTCGTCGTCTCGGCAAATCTGCTCCACCCTCTCTATCCGCGCTACTCACCATCAAGCGCGACGCCACCAGTGCGTACGCGAATGTCTTCGTACACTACCCCCAGGACGTCCTCTCCACCATGGCGGCTCAGGGAACCCTCATGCCCTAGGCATACGAGCTCTTCCTCCGCATTGAGGAAGCTCGCCAGGAGTCCCAGCTCCATCCCACGGAGGCTCTTGCATCCCCTGCCGTCGCCTCCTCTGCCGTTGCCTCCGTGGCCGTCGACTCCCCCGCCGCAGCTACCTCATTGTCTTCGGGGAAGAAGAAGAAGAGCCGGAACAAAAAAGGCAAGGGTCCGTAGCAACAACAGCAGCAGCAGCCGTCGACCGGGTCCAGCGGTGGTGGCTCGGTCTGCCACAACTGGGGCCAGCCCGGGCACGGGTGGTACACGTGCCCTCTCCCAACGGATGAGGCGTGTGTCATCGCCACCATGCGTCGCCAGCGGGAGCGCCGTCTCGCCTGTACCACCGTCGCTGCTGCTGGCCCTGACACTTCGACCTCTTCTAGCAGCTCCGCCACTCCGACAGCTCCGCCAGTCCCGCAGACACCCGCGCCACAGCAGTACTACCCACAGCCGTCGGCGCCTCCATTCCCATCGCCGGCGCTGTCCTTTTCTTACCCGGGCTCTGGTGCCGTCACTCCGCACTCGGTCTACACTCCCGGGCTGTCCTCCCGTGAGCGTCAACTGGAGCAGTTCATCGCGCTCCAGCTCGGCCTGACGCGCCCTCCTCCCCAGGGAAGTGCGAGTTGCATCACCTCCTGCTCTCCTGTCCCGCCTTGCATGACTGAGACTGATCTACGGTCGTGTCCCGTTTCCTCGTCTGTCGCATCGTCTCCCATGGTCTCCTCTACCCCTTCCTATGACGACGTTGCATGGCTTGACGATTGGCAGTCTCGGTTCGCGCCTCCTTCCACCGCGTCTGCGTCCCTTCCTTGCTGCCATGTGACCGTTAGCGATCTGGCGACCCCGGTCCAGGACCCCGCTGAGACCTGGATCATCGACTCTGGGGCCACGCATCACATGACGGCCTCTCGTGAGGCCTTCAGTATGCTCAGTCCTGTAGGCGATGTCTCTGGTGTCCGGACGGGCTCCGGACAGGTGTTGCCTGTCCGTGGTATTGGCGTTGTTCGTTTCCGTGGTCCTGCTGGTGACGTCTTTCTAACCGATATCCTCTTCGTCCCTGATCTCGAGCTCAGCCTCCTGTTCGTCACTACACTTGACCGCATGAGCATTGACATTGTACACTCGCGTGGTGTTGGCACTGTGTCGCTGCGTCTGTCTGGTCTCGTAGTACTGCACGCCACCGCCCGTGGCAACCTGTGGCATGTGCCCCGTCTCTCCTCCTCCCCTTCCGTCTCCTCCCCGTCGACCGCCACATGCCATGTGTTTATCACCAGCACGCTTTCCCCTTCGCACACTCGCCTCTTGCACCGCCGCCTTTGCCACGTCCACTCTGCCACCGTAGACAGCATGCTCCGCACCCAGCCGGCCAAGAGCCTAGACCCGGAGACTTTCCCCCTCCCATTCCCCACTGAGTGCATTGACTGCGCTCACGTACCCTCTGTCTTCCTCCCGTATGTCCGCCCCTCTTGACCTTGTCCATTCGGACGTCATGGGCCCTCTCCCCACCGAGTCCATCAGCGAGCATGGCCGCTATGTCCTCACCCTCACTGACGACTACTCTCGTTACTGCTGGGTCTTCTTCCTTCGGTAGAAAAGCGATGTCGCCCGCACCATCCAGGACTGGCTTGTCCTTGCGGAGCGCGAGTGTGGCCACCCTCTTCACCGCTTTCGCTCCGATCGCGATGGTGAGTACATGGGCGAGGCCACGACCTTTCTCGCCTCACGCGGCATCCACCATGAGACATCCGCGCCCTACACGCCCGCCCAGAACGGTGTTTCCGAATGGTGGAAACGTACCATGGCCGACGCCGTCCGCACCATGCGGGTCGAGTCTGGTCTCTCCGATGGCTTCTACTTTGAAGCCATGGCCTACATGACCTGGGTCTGGAACCGGATTCCCCACGGTCCCCTTCCGAGCCAGTCCACGCCTTACGAGCGTTGGTGCGGTCAGCGCGCTGACCTCCGCCCGGCTCGTGTCTGGGGCTGCGTGGCCGTGGTGTGTGTGCCCGCCCCACAGCAGGGCGGCAAGCTGACCACCTGCACCTTCCTCGGTGTCTCTCGTCAGTCCAAGGCCTGTCGCTTCTGGGATCCCTCCCGGCACTGCATCATCGAGTCCCGGGATGCACTCTTCTTCGAGGACATCTTTCCTCGCGACCTCATTCGCTCCGGCTCGTCTGTGTCTATCCCGTCGCGTGGAGGAGTGAGTCCGTCCTCCGTCCTGTCGCTTCCGGGTGACACATCCCCCAGTCCCTCTGAGCAGGCAGCCCCAGTCGCGTCCGTTGGTCACTCCGGGCCAACAGCCCCAGTCGCGTCCGCTGGTCCCTCTGAGCCGGCAGCCCCAGTCGCGTCTTCCGGCCCCTCCGAGCCCACGGCCCCAGTCGTGTCCACTGGTCTCTCCGAGCCGGAAGCCCCAGACGCGTTCGCTGGTCCCTCCGGGCCGGCAGCCCCTGTCGTGTCCGCTGGCCCCTCCGGTCCGGCAGTTCCAGACGCGTTCGCTGGTCCCTCCGGGCCAGAAGCCCCAGTCGCGTCTGCTGGTCCCTCCGGACCGGCAGCCCCAGTCGAGTCTGCTGGCCCCACCGGTCCGGCAGTCCCAGACGCGCCCGCCAGTCCCTCTGGACCAGCAGCCCCAGTCGCGTCTGCCGGCCCATCCGGGCCAGCTGCCCCGGTTGCATCCGCTGGTCCATCCGGGCCAGCAACCCCGTCTGCCTCCATTGGCCCGTCGGACTCAGTGCCATCTCCTGCCCTGCTACGCTACGTACGTGGCCCAGGCGGCAGCCCCCGACCCTGACCGTCGACGAGCGTACGGCCTGTCGCACCACGCTCTGTGGCGCCTCAACCCCCCGTGGCGCCTCAACACCCCGTGGCTCCACGTGTCTCCTCCACTCCCACGGTTGTGAGTGGGGATCCTGGCACCAAGGCCCTCGGCTTGACCACCTCGGCCATCATTGCAGACCTTCACCCAGGCTCCGCACTGGGCTACGCCATGCTCCATCACGAGCATCGGCACGTTGTCATGGCTGCACTCACACGCATCCCACCAGGGGCACGAGATGCACACCCTCTCTCAGTCCGTTCCACAGCACGCCCGGAGGACCCAGTCACCCTGCGCGAGGCACGAGCCTCTCCTGAGGCCGCACACTGGGACGCTGCCTGTGCCGATGAGCTCGCTGCTATCCGACAGCACCATGTGTACGACCTCGTCGACCTTCCTCTAGGTCGGAAGGCCATCGGCGCCAAGTGGGTTTTTCGGCGCAAGTGGAAGCCCGACGGATCATTGGACAAGTACAAGGCTCGCCTTATAGCCAAGGGGTTTGCCCAGATTCCTGGGGTCGACTACGACCAGATCTTTGTCCCAGTTGGCCGGTTCTCCACTAGCCGGGCGCTCTTCAGCCTGGTCCCCCAGCATGGGTGGGAGCTGCATCAGATGGATGTGAGTAACGCATTTCTCCATGGCTCACTGGAGGGTGAGGAGCCTTACATGGTGCAGCCCCTAGGCTTCGACGGCGGCACTGGGAGAGTATGGCGACTGCGGAAGGCCCTCTATGGCCTGAAACAGTCGCCTTGGTGCTGGAACCAAGAAATCCGCAGCACGCTCCTTCGGGGCGGACTCCAGCGAAGCACCGCTGACCCCGCACTGTTTGTCAGTCCGCGAGGCCAGACTTTTGCCGCTGTTCTGGTTTACGTCGACGATCTCCTCATTGCGTCGCCAGACACGGCTGCCATCCAGCGTGTCAAGGACTTGCTGCACGCCGCCTACCAGATGAAGGATCTCGGATCTGCCAGAGTCTTCCTGGGCATGGAGCTCGAGCATGATCGCTCACAGGGCGTCCTGCACATCCACCAGGCCGCCTATGTGCAGACTCTGTCCACCCGCTTTGCGAAGGACCTGCCTCTCGTGCCGAGCGCGTCCTCACCCATGTCACCCGATGGCCAGGTGAAGCTGAAGAGTCCTGACTCAGCTGTTGTGGGGGAGCCAGTTGACGTGACCACGTACCTGCGAGTCATCGGGTCACTGATGTTCCTGGCGATGACGAAGCACCTAGACATCGCGTTCGCCGTCAACCTCGTGGCCCAGTTCTCTCAGGAGCTGTGTCACCTCCACTACGAGGCCGCGATCCGAGTACTGCGCTATGTTGTCTCAACTCCTCGGCGAGGTCTCATATTCCGCCGTCAGCCATCTGTGGTCGCGGTGGGATACACCGACAGTGACTGGGCCGGCAGTCCAGACGGTAAGAGTCGCACAGGCTGGATCTTTCTGATTGGCGGCAGAGCCGTGTCCTGGCGCAGTGACAAGCAGGGGTGCATTGCACGCAACACTGCTGAGGCTGAGTACGTGGCTCTTGGCTCAGGCGCATGTGAGAGTGTGTGGCTGTGTCGTTTGTTGTCCGAGTTACGTCAGCCTGTCGCATCCATCACGTTGCATTGTGACAATGAGAGTACCATGGTCATCACCGACAATGACGGAGTGCATCACACACGCACAAAGCACATCAACATTGAGTATCATTATGTGCATTCGTTGTTGCATGACGGCAGCATCAGCATCGTGTGGGTTGAGACAGCACGACAGTTGGCTAACTTCTTGACCAAGGCACTGAAGCGTGACTCGTTCAAGAAGGCTGTGAGTTCGGTCGGCGTGCGTCCGTGTGTTGCTCTCTTTGTCCCTGCTTGCATCTCTGCGTGGTCTGGGGGAGTCTGGTCATTGTCTGTGTCTCTGCCCGAACATGTGCACTACGCCTGTGAGTCATGAGGGAGTGTTGGTTTTCACGCATCTCTCATTGTACTCTGTTGTGTCCTCCCGGCTTGTGTACATCGGCGTGCAGATGACTGACGGCGAGACTCGACGCTGCTGGAGTGTCACGCGGTGGAGCCGACGTGCGCTGAGGCCCACGCACCGTTCGCTGAACCCTCCTCCCTACGGCAATGCGCTAAGCTCCATCAGCAGGCCTCCGCGGCGGTTGGGCCGCCGGCGGTCACTGCCACTGCAGATGCTGTTTCCATGCACTCAACTTTGTTTCTGGTTGTGGCATTGCGTCTGCATCGTCATGCTATACCTAGGGTCCATGTCTCCTGCTGTGTGGCCCTGCTTGGCGTCACTGACCGTCGTAGGCACTGCCCGGGTTCGGGCAGCCATAACTCTTTGTTGCTATTTTTCTAGCTGATTTTGACCACACGACTGCGTTCACATCGTCGGTATTATGGTATGGTCCAGTTTTCAGGCAAAATGGACGACGCCCGGGTTTTGGGCTGTCGGGCGTCTGGCAGGGCTCACCGAAAAAACCCTGCCTGCCAGGAAATAGGTCTTGGACTATTTTCTGATTAGCTGGTTAGCTGAGTAACAAGTTCTACACTAGTGGGGGGGAGCTAGAACTTGGAGGGGTCTCCCATTGTTGCTCATTCTTCATTCCTAATCAGTCACTTTCAGTATTCAGCTGCTTTCTGGCGCTAACACTGGCGCGCGAGTTTCTGAGTAACAAACCCAGAGCTTCCAGACTTAGACTCTAGAGCAACAGACTGAGGGGGCAGCTGACTTAAGCAACGAGCGTGGAAGCCCGCACGCTGCATCAACAAAGCTGCTGCCCCAACCTGGTGCCTAGGTTTTCCAGCTACAAGATGCAAGGAAGCTTCCCAGCAACACTCCCGTTGAACATGCGTCAGTGCCTAATCAGACGGTGACGACAGTCACAAGTCGTGCACGCAACGGCAAGAGTTTGGCTAGGGGACACAAGGCAAAGTGTCTGAATTCTTCAATAGCATTTGCAGAGAGAGTTAACAAATGACAGGTCCATGGCCTAAATACCTGCCGCGGCGCAGAGCGGGTGTCGCACGCGGCGGTCCAAGAGCTGTCCTGAAACTGGCCCAAAACCACTGTTTTGGCCATAACTCTGCGCACACATGTCACAATGCTACGCCGTCTGAACCTAGACGTGCAAGAGACGGACGCTACGACTGGTCACATACATGCATCCATCATCACACGGTGGACACACAATACAAAAACATGCAAATCGGGCTCATGGCCAGTCCGCCGAAAAGACTCCTATAGGCTGCAGAAAAACAACAGGGAGTCCCGGCAGTGTCCGGGGCTCTGGAACGGTAGTCGGCCAGCTCGAAGCTGGTAGTCCGCCGTCCGTCGTCCCTCCGATGTCACCAGGGCCTGCCTCAAGGATCTGCACGAGTATGGACACGGCCGAGTGGTCACAGTAGACTGTACAAGAACGTCACAAAATCACAACACACCTCTCGGGGTCCATTTCCTTATGGCGCTGCCCTTTCTCTTTCTTGATACAGTTGCATAGAGTTTCTGTTTCTGCACTTGACGCTTCTTTTGGTTTCCCGTTCGGACAACCGAGGAGCCGGTCCGACTGTCTAGTTCTCCTTTGCTGTTGTTTTGGAGCTTGTAGCCGGGTTAGTACATCTTCTAACGGATTGGTTAGACCTGTGTGCTTAGCTGCGCGCACGTGGATGAGACTACATGTACGCACTTGCTTGTTTGTTCTTTACGTTTTCGAAGCATATCTTTGCCGTCTTTGTGAGAAAGTGCGTAGAAGCTTCCTAGCAACACGGCCGCTGACCGGGCGTCAGTGCCTGGTCAGAAGTGACGACAGTCACAGGTCGTACACGCAACGGCAAGGGTTTGGCTAGGAGACACAAGGCAAAGTGTCAGAATGCTTGAATATAGCATATGCAGAGAGGAATGACAACTGACAGGTCCAAGGCATAAATACCTGCCGCGGCGCACGACGGGTGTCGCACGCGGCAGTCCAAGAGCTGTCCTAAAACCGGCCCAAAACCACTGTTTTGGCCGTAACTCTACGCACACATGTCAGAATCCTACGCCGTCTGAACCTAGACGTGCAGAATCAAAAGACGGACACAGCGACTGGTCACATGCATGCATCCATCGACTGACAGTGAGCATACAATGCAAAAACATGCAAATAGGCCTCATGGCCAGTCCGCCGAAAGGCGCCTGCAAGACGTAGAAGGCACAGCAAAGAGTCCCGGTGGCATCTGGAGCTCTGGAACAGTGGTCGGTCAGCTCCAAGCGGGTAGTCCGCCGCCTGTCGTCGCGCCGGTGTCACCAGGGCCGCCTGCCTCAGGGATTTGCACGAGTATGGTCACGGCCGAGTGGTCACAGTAAACAGTAGAGGAACGGCACAAAGCACAACATTTATATCCATGGTTGGTGCACTGAAGTGTGAAGTGAGAAAAACAGGAAAAAACAGCAAAGGGNCACAGCAAAGAGTCCCGGTGGCATCTGGGGCTCTGGAACAGTGGTCGGTCAGCTCCAAGCGGGTAGTCCGCCGCCTGTCGTCGCGCCGGTGTCACCAGGGCCGCCTGCCTCAGGGATCTGCACGAGTATGGACACGGCCGAGTGGTCACAGTAAACTGTACAGGAACGGCACAAAGCACAACACTCCCCCATGACCCGATGGTACGCATGTCCATACGTGTGCAGCACTGGTACAACCACATAGTGGGTGACACAGACAGATGAGGCGCAAACGTACATCCCACACTCAACCACTGTCATGCACGGGGCGAAGCCCAACAGAACGAATGGCCACCAGGAACTTTCCGCGGGCAAGTGCCTTCGTCAAGAAATCAGCACGCTGCAAGTCAGTGCCAACCCACATGATGGAGATCACGCGTCGCTCCACCAGATCACGAAC
>SZWC01003174.1:163795-184653 GCA_023375785.1 Penium margaritaceum | reverse complement strand
GATGGCGCAGGGGGTGTTTCGATGTGACGAGGATAGTGCATGTGCGATCCATACGGCCATGCAGACCTCCGGTCTGAGGATTTACGGGTTTCCGGTCTCGTGGACAAATGAAGACAATGAAAGCATACCCCCATAAAAAGAGCACATGAACCACGGTGAACCCCACATTTTCGACAACCGAAATGTTTACATCGTCAACATCACACAAATCCACTGGTGTCAAGTACTTCCGTGCCGTCCGGTTGTACGAAATGAGGAGCAAATCATCGGGAAAGTGAAATAATAGTACTAAGACAATCTTCTCCAGAACAGACATTAACCATATACCATCATTTTACGAGTTTGACATTTCCACGGGGTATATGGGGCTTATTGTTCATGGGTAGGGGCGAATGAGGCTTATCGTGCCAGCGGAGGGACGGATGAGGCTTATCCCACCGACGGAGGGGCAGATCAGGCTTATAGCTCCGACGGAGGGGCGGATGAGGCTTATCGTTCCGATGAAGGGGCGGATGAGGCTTATTGCTCCGACGGAGGGGCTGATGGGATTTATTGTGCGAAACTGGGGGTATATAGTCACTCCGCCCTATACATATACATATACATATACATACATATATACATATACATATACATTTACGTATACGTATACATATACATATACATATACATATACATATACATATACATATACATATACATATACATATACATATACATATACATATACATATACATGTATATGTATATGTATATGTATATGCATATGTATATGTATATGTATATGTATATTTATTTCTATATGTATATGTATATGTATATGTATATGCATATGTATATGTATATGTATATGTATATTTATTTCTATATGTATATGTATATGTATATGTATATGCATATGTATATGTATATGTATATGTATATTTATTTCTATATGTATATGTATATGTATATGTATATGCATATGTATATGTATATGTATATGTATATTTATTTCTATATGTATATGTATATGTATATGTATATGCATATGTATATGTATATGTATATGTATATTTATTTCTATATGTATATGTATATGTATATGTATATGCATATGTATATGTATATGTATATGTATATTTATTTCTATATGTATATGTATATGTATATGTATATGCATATGTATATGTATATGTATATGTATATTTATTTCTATATGTATATGTATATGTATATGTATATGCATATGTATATGTATATGTATATGTATATTTATTTCTATATGTATATGTATATGTATATGTATATGCATATGTATATGTATATGTATATGTATATTTATTTCTATATGTATATGTATATGTATATGTATATGCATATGTATATGTATATGTATATGTATATTTATTTCTATATGTATATGTATATGTATATGTATATGCATATGTATATGTATATGTATATGTATATTTATTTCTATATGTATATGTATATGTATATGTATATGCATATGTATATGTATATGTATATGTATATTTATTTCTATATGTATATGTATATGTATATGTATATGCATATGTATATGTATATGTATATGTATATTTATTTCTATATGTATATGTATATGTATATGTATATATATATGTATATGTATATGTAGATGTATATGTATATGTATATGTATATGTATATGTATATGTATATGTATATGTATATGTATATGTATATGTATATGTATATGTATATGTATATGTATATGTATATGTATATATATGTATATACGTATATGCCATACATGTATGTACATGTACATGTACAAAAAAGGCTTTCTGGCCACCAAAGGAATGGTGGCAGTGACATTCAATCAAGGTTACCTCATGGAGGAGATCTTGCATACTCTCGATGAGTTACGCCAAGAGAACCAATAGTTGGATGTGGAAGGTTGTGATAAGGTACATAAACCAAGGCACCAGTGCGTTGGGGGTATCGTATTGGCATCTGCACCTGCCTTATGGCAGTCCAAACATGCCCTGCCCTTGTCAGAGTTCCATACTGGCAAGGGCATTGCACGAGAGTGGCTCTTCAGGGTGAACTGGTACTTCACGATGCTGGAAACTCTCATGGGAGACGATGCCAAGAGACTAAACTATGCACCTACACTACTCCGAGGAATTGCCCTAGAGTGGTGGTGGACGTTGTAAATCCAAAATGCTGTTGGGGTTGCTAGGTGGGCTAGGGGCCACGGAATGGCTTCTGCCATTGCTCATTTTGCTGCTAGGATGGGAGGTACAGCTTGTTGTGTAGGCATTGACAGATAAGCCATAGACGTGGGAGTGATGACACCAATACCAAGATCCTACACGTCAAAGTAGAGGGACCTGAGGTCCATGTGATAGGAAGTACACAACAGTTGGACCACGTGACACCAGAAGGTGGAACAAGGCGACCAAATTGCAAGGGAAGGTAACACGGCTTCTCCTACCTACCTAAGGTTTTGGAACTGGAGAAGAGAGGACTAGATCATGTTTTGGCTCCACAAGAGGTGACATAGGGACACATGAGGTGGGAGACTCCGTTGAGGCCTTGGGTATGAAAGTAAAGGGACACAACAAACATAGGGATGACAAAGAGGAAGAGGTAGTCAGTGAAGACTGGACCTCTGGTAGTGACCATTAAGGTGAAGACATGGATAGCTGTGAGCATGGACATATTGCCACACTCACACGTTCAAAGGAAGACATATACAGTACAAACCCTCCCCAAAGCCGACTCAGATAGGTAGGATATTCAAGTTGGTATGAGATATTCAAGTTGGTCCAGAGAATGATGAGAGTTATCGTAAAAACAATAAGTGTCAAGTTAGATTTTTAAATAGTGTATCAAAATCACCAAGCTATTGAAAGTTGTGGGAAGACAAGGAATAGATTAGTAAAGTCACTCTAACAAGACCCCCCATTGTACTGGTAGATGGAGCCAAAGGAGGTCATTCAGTCCTAGACACGGTTCAGGTGAAGATTGAACTAGTGCTTATGCTGGCATTCAAAGGATGTGACATGAAATGGGAGTGGACCACCATAGTCACGGTTATACACCAACAACGTGAAGAAAAAGGGCCAAAAAAAAAGAGAGGAGGGCGTTTGGACTCAGAAAACAAGATATGAATTCCATCTACAATGATGTTATTCTAACATGCCTTCACACCACTCTTTGTGCCAAGGGAGCGAGTGAATCCACACGTATTCCATGTGACTGGAGGAATTTGATGGTGGATCCCATAGACTCATCATCACAATTGAAGAGAATATTGTACAGCTTGTAGTAGCACACAAGCTCATTATAAATTGAAGTACGTTACACATTGTGTCATTCTCACACAAAAGGAGGGACATCCAACACATAAAGAGAAACAACTAGACAAAGGAAAAAATTATCAAAGATCCATAATAAGGTACAAGGGTGATGCTCAACAACCTTGCCATGCAAAAGGTCAAGATGATGCATTGCATACCAGCCAAATCAAAAAATGGGGGAAAATACACCTTCCTGCAAGTACAATTAAGGGAATGACTGAGACAAGGAGGTGAAAAGGTGGAGGGTCAAGCCAAGCGGCTAGCTCAGTGCAAAGAATGTAATTTCCTGTAACATAGTAAATGTTGTAGAGATGGCGATGTGAGACTAATGGTGCAACATGCACGAGGATAGGGTCGGGAATTGAGGAAGTTATGAATATCAGCACAAAGAATGGCGGTTTGTAATAAATATCCAGAATGAAAACACGATCACTAGTGGCAAAGTCGAGGGTAGACATGAAATCCATGCCTTGGCTGTCTACGTTCACAAATAACAGCTAGATGATCTATAGCTCGTGCATCCCAATAGGCAAAAGAAGGTAATCACTAGGATCAACAAAGCAAAAAGATGCTCATATCCTAGGTTGGGAGTAAGTGGTCACAGCCACTACGTAACACGGGTTGTTCTGACAAGAACAAATGATGTTCAAAATACCTGGAATGACATCGTCAGAAGTTATGAATAAGAAGACCACTCGGTGAATGTACTAAAAGACTCACAATGAAATAGTGGATGTAGTTGAAAGGTAGGAAGTAGGCTGACTGGTCATACTACTACATGTCACAATGTTATGAGGTGTTCTTACAGGTCGCTAGCCTTCGATCCATGGCCAAGGGTCAAACAAATCCCCTCGAACAACCCTGGGAAACGCTCCACAATGGACTCCTTTTAACTAGTATGTAGTCACTTCCAACTTCTTGATTGGAAGTATGGCAGTACTCCATAATGCAAGTGAGGTTGTCATCCGTCATGTGCTCATTGCCATTGAGCTGGAGCGTGAAGATGAAAAGATGTTTTTATGGGTAGGGTAAGGCTGGTGGATACCACTTGGGAGACACGTCGGACGAGGATTAGAGCTTGGTGTAGGACGTGGCAGTGAACGAGGATGGCCACCGATGTGAGTAACAACAGACAATATGTGAAACACCATGGTTGCAATGATGTGGCCATCAATAGTGTAAGACAATGAGGAGGACCAACTGCATATAGGTCATAGGCCTAGGTGGTGCAGAAATGGGGAATTGGAGGCCCTCTGCTAGCTCATAGGGGCCTTAGCCTTACCTTGGCCCTGGACACTCTCCTAAACATTATCCTTACAATTTCTAATGTCCCATACAACAAGGGTTGTGCACAAATATGAGGTATAGGTAGGTGAGGACAAGGGTTTTTTTTTCTTAGTGTTGCCTTGACTACAACAGATGAAACTATGGATTAGTGGTCTTGCCTCCTTTCAAGGTAGCTCCTTTAGGTAGCGAGGTGCTATATCTTGAAATTCCACAATACTTGATGCCTACAGGGGGATAACGAGGAATGGGAATGGAGACAACGCTTCAAGATTTGCTACATTGATCTTAGAGGAGAGGTTGGACAGCTCAAGGATAAGGTTGTCGACACTAAAAGGACCACTGGAAACTAGTTTGAGATGGCATGGCATATGTCTAAAAAAAAAAGTGAGGTTGCGAGAGCAATAGGAATCCACTCTTTAATCGTTGCATGGAATGTTGGCAAAACTACACCATGAGCATCTTACCCTACTGATTATTAAATTCGATTTTTGAAATTTTACCAATTTAGTGATCGTTGAATTCATTCAAGTTTTTCCCGGGTTCAATTATTTTGGTGATTGCTTTGAATTCGTCGAAACCGAGACCCTGCTTATCAAATTTGGCGATCGCCCGTGTTCGACTTCTCGGCCTCGCCGATGCTGCACGTTCCATTTGAACGTTCGACATTGTATGCGGCACAACGGTCAGGATTCCGTTGCCACGGCGGAATCTATTTCTGACACATCCACGGCCTTAGCGGCTCAGCTGTGCTGTCAACGGTCTACGGTGCACTGAATAGATTCAGTGCACATAAAACTTCCAATCCCCGCTAGCTATCCTGCTACTTGTCCATTGCAGACCGTGCAATAAATTACTTGCTCTGTTCGCGTGAGTCCATTCTCCTTGTTCGCCGAATTTGAACCGGACCTGCCTTTCTTTTTTTGAGTGTATGTGCACAAAAGAACAATCTGAAAACAGAAGTTGAACGAAACCCCAGAGTACCACATGCCTTGTAAAATCGTTAAAAAATCAATTATTTTGGTGATTGTAATCAATTCGTCGAAAAAACAAATTTGTTCAAATCCGACCAAGCCAAAAATAATTAATATCAAATTTAATAATCAGTAGGATATTAGAATTGTGGCTAATGTCAGTCATACAACGGTGGATGATAGAGAGTGATTCAATCAGGTCAGGAATAGAATAATAAGCAAGATCAGTATTGGACGTAACAATCTCATTAGTGAGGTCATATTGGCCGCATGTCAAGAGAGGTCAGACATTGTGAGTGGACTTAGCAGTGACATGCACATAAGGAGGACAATTGCAAAATCCACAACTTGTTCATTGACATATGTCTGTTCATGTCAAGCCTAGAAGATGAAATGGATTTTCTATATGGAGAAGGATGTATAAGGCACGACCCGAGGCATCTACATGACAAAATCACTTAGGAAGGTGGTGGAGTTGCAGTAGCATGAGTAGAGGAAATACGATTGGACGTAGTACCAGTTTTTGGATCGAATTATTAGGGTACACCATTAGACGCGGTGGATGTAATAGCAGTTGTGGTGGTGATGCCAGTATCACTTACTAAGATAGAGGTTGTGTGAAAGGATTTCAGCTAAGGTTGTGCCATGACTGTAGTGGCTACCTAGGCCATCTGCTCCTTTGCGATGTGTGCCAACGGATCAAGGCACGGAGGACCAAGCCACCAAAGGAGCTGCGACCATTACCTGTACCAGAGAGGCCATGGACAGACATCTTGCTCAACTTCATTGGGGAGTTGCCTGTGACGTAGCAAGGCAACAACACAGTGATGGTGGTGGTGGACTGGTTCTCCAATATGGCACACTTCATCGCATGTCCTGAGAGCATCACAGCTGCCGGGGTTGTATGGAGTACCAAAATCGGTGGTCTTGGATCGCGATCCACGCTTCACTTTGTGATATTGCAGAGATCTCGTGGGGAAGATGGGCACGAGGGTGCAACTGACCACAACGTACCACCCACACAGCGATGGACAAACAGAGCACACAAATCAGACATTGGAGCAGCTGTTACAAAGCATGGTCCCACCGGATGGAGAGGGTTGGGAGGAGAAGCTCGGAGTGGCAGAGTACGCCTACAACTCAATGGTGTCAGCATCAACATGGAAGTCACCGTTTGAGGTGGTTTATGGCCACCAGCCTCTAAGCCTAGCTGCCCTTGTTATAGCAACATCTCTTTTGGCTGTGGATCAGATTGCTAATGGGCTTGCCACCACTTGGGATGTGGTGTGGCAACCGCTGTTGAAGGCACCAAAGTAGCAAAATAAATAGGTTAAAAAGCATTACTCTGCAGAAGAGTTCCAAGTGGGAGATCAGGTGATGCTGAACTATGCTAACCTACAGCTAATGGGAGTTAGGAGTCCCAAATTGAAGTCGTGATGGGTAGGTCCATGCCGCATTCGGGAGAAGCGGTTGGCTATATCATACAAGCTCGAGTTGCCATCTCACTACACCATCCATCTAGTGTTCCACATCTCCTTGCTTTGTGCCTACCGCAGCCCCAACACCTCCCTCCAGGGTCGCGGGACCAATCCACCTCCTACTGTCCAGGTTTAAGGAAGTGAGGAGTTTGAGGTGGAGAAGATTCTGGCGGATCGACAGAGGGGATGTCGGCGTGAGTTTCTAGTAAGTGGAAGGGGTACCCGGCAGAGCACAACTCTTGGGAGCCAGAGGCCAATTTCCATTTTGGGGACACCAACACTGTTCTCCAGGAGTATCTCAGGTGCGCCGGGACGTCATGCCTCCTATGGGGGGGAAAGGGTGAATGTAATGAGGTACCCTTCATTTTCTGGCATACTTGGGGCCTTGACCGAGTTTCAGGGGCATCTGGGCCATTTTCCCTTTTTCGGAAATTTGGCTTGCTGTCGAGCTCGACTGCGCTCGACCGCGGTTGTGGGAAGCGAGGAGGAGGAGCAGGGAGCAAGCGAGCGAGCGAGCGCCAACGTGAGGATCATGTCGGCACTAGGGGCCTATTTTGCACGCTCCTTTGTGCGCGTGTTCCAAACACGCAACCTAAGGGTTGCTCTGGTGCCCTCGGTGAGTGGCGTACTAGTAACGCTACCTGCCAAGGGGTTCTCTCTGACTTGAGTTGCAACGACACACGCGGTCAACGGCTACAGCAATTCCAGTGACTGCGACCGTGCAACGGTCGCAGTTCTCCGCTGGCATTTACAACACGGTGACCGCACCCACCGCCGTGAGTCATACGCGACCAACGAGGCGGCTTGCCGAGAGCCAAGAGGGACTGTCCATGTGGACGATCGACGGCCGGGGACTTCTTCCACAAGGCACTAGGTGCAAGTAGGGCACCTAGTATAGGTAGAAGTAGCTTGTTGTAGCAAGCTAGGAAAGCAGTAGGCTGAGGCCTGGGGTAGCCGGCCGGACAATATAAACACTGTGTACTCACTTTAGTCTAAGCAACCTGTGATTTTGTCATTTCCAGTTCTGGTTTCCAGGCATCTCCAAGTCTATCTTTACGTTGTGACTGTGCTCTCAACACACCAAGGATAAATCTTCATAGAGCACACACTCTCACACATTGTATCAGACAAGGAGAACATGCGTGGCTCGTGCATCTCAAGCCAATGGAAGAAACAAAAGTGGCAGCAACTCACTCATTAGTTTCATCGGCATCAACAAAGTTCACAATGGCTTCCAAGGAGTTTGCACCTCTCATCCAAGAGTTTGCGGACATCTTCCCTGGCAAACTCCTGAAACCCTACCTCCTCAACGCAACATCGACCATCGCATCAAACTGAAACCAAACAGCCTACCCATAGTTCGAGGGGACTATTGGATGAGCCACCACAAGCTGCCGGGGAAATGCTGCCGGTTTTTTCCCGATAGCATTGACCCGCCTAGTGGCAGTGTCAAATTTTTCCCCCTGGCCAATGGGCCAGGGAAAATGCTGCCAGATTTTTCTGGTAGCACTGACCTTCACGTTTGATGGAAGGACGTGAGCGGCAACCAACGTCAGGCACCTTCTAGCGAAGACGCGCGTGACGTCAACCACGTGTAGTGGCTGGAAACAGCAGCAGCCTACAGAAGCATGCAGGAGCAATGAGCAGTGGCAACAACAACCACTAGGAGCTGTGCAAAGCAGCAGCTTGTGGTAGCTTGTAGTAGTAGAAGCCAGCAGCAACAGCTCGTAGGAGCAGCAGTGCGTAGCAGCAACAATAGTTGTAACAGCCACTAACAACAACACATAGCAGTAGTAGCAACAATAAGAAGCAATAATAGCAACTACTGCAGCAGCTAATAGTAGCCATCAGTAGTAGTTGAAACAGCAGCCAGCAATAGCACCAGTAGCAGCTGCTCGCCGTCCGCTGCTTGTAGGGAGAAGCGAGGTGCCAGCAATGAGCTTGCTGCTTGTAGCTCGCAACGGGCAGCGAGCTTGCTGCCCGCAACTTGTAGCAAGCAGTGAGCAGCAAGCTCATAGCTCGTAGTAACAAACAAAGAAGGAAAAAGAAAAGGCACATAAAAATCCCGCACCCCACAAGTAGCTCTGCAACAATTACAGCAGCCACTACAGCCGCAAAAACAGCTCCAACAGCTACAGGAACACGCAGCAGCTCAGCATCAGTAACAGCAGCAGTAGTAGTAGCAGCCGCAAATGCAATAACAACAATATCAGTAGTAGCAATTGGAGTAGCAACAGTTGTAGCATTTGCTGTTACAACAACACACACAGCAGGAACAACATAAGTAGTAACTACAGCAACAGATTGGTAGCAAGAGCAGCAAAACAGTGGCAATAATAGCACCAACAGCAGCTACAACAACAGCAACAAAAACAATCACAGCAACAACGATAGCATCTTTGCAGCTAACACAGTAGCGGCTGCAACAAAAGCCACTACCGACATCAGCCATCCTCGGCTGATGTCACTACTGACGTCAGCAAAAAAGCAACATCAACTACAGCAACCGTGCAGATAACGCAACAACACCTGCTGATGTCGGCCATCCTAGACTGACGTCATTGTTGATGTGACCACTGACATCAGTAACACATAGAAAAAAGGGGGGAAAAGAGCGGCACCATGCCTGACAGTGGGGAGGGGTCCTCCTGTGTCGAAGGACCTCGTATCCTACAACACCTATAGCAGTTGTAACAGCAATAACAGTAGCAATAACTGCCACTGCTGCAACAACCATAGTAGCAATAGTAGCACAAGTAGTAGCAGCAGCACAAGCATTAGCAGCAATAGCAGTAGTAGTAGTCGTCGTCGCAATAACAACAGTAATAGCAACAGCAGTAGCAGAAGCACTAGTATTAGAAGCAACAGTAGTAGCAATAGTTCAGCAGTCGCTACCATTACAATAGTAATAGCAGCAATAGTAGTAGTAGCAACAGCAGTAGTAACAACAACAACAGCCGTCGTCACTACAACAGCAACAACAGCGGTAGCAGCAGCAAGAGATGCAACTGAAGCAGCCGCTACAACAGTACGAACAGGAGTAGCAGGAGCAACAACTATAGCAACATCCGCCGCTACAACAGCTACATTGAACACAGCAGCACCAACACCCCGCATGCTTTGTTGTTGGTTATGCTGGCCTGACAGATTGGCTTGCCGCCTTTTGCCAATAACTTGACACGGTGACACAACAACTAGTGGCACTGCACCCACCGACAGATTTCACAACAACAGTCACAACAGTAGCATCAGCAGCCGCAGCAGCAGCCACAGTAGCAGCCACAGTAGTAGCGCATGCAAGCACCCTTTGTTCCACCTAGGCACTCGAGCCTTATGATATCTTATGCCGTGTAGTACCTAGCACATCACCACACTCAGAGCCAACAACGGATGGTGATGTCACTCCTAGGCCCCACTCGAGGTACCAGCCGCAGGCCAAAGGACTTCAAACCCCCAATGCTGCCGCTTGAGTCTGTCAAGCAGTTCCAGAGCTAGGAGCTCAACTTCCGGATCTGGTCACATGATGAGGGTCTGTGGCCCTACTACGTTCTGTTCTTCGATGCCACCCAGGCCAACCAGGTATATGACGCTGGTCGCGCCGTGCGTGCCCTCGTCCCGGTTGTCCCTCCAGCTGCACGTCTTGCCCTCGAGCCCTTCCTCGGTGACTTCACCACAGCCAGCCTCCATGACTCTTCTTTTGTATTTAGGAGGCTCGTTAGGAATGACACACCCAGCGCACAGAGTCTCTCGTATCTCTTGCTGTCGTCTTAATGGCTACTGTCGCCCCCGCAAAGGCAGCGTCCTCCGGAGCCGTCTCCTCGTCTGGCAAGAAGAAGCGCAGGGGCAAGAAGGGCAAGGGCCCACAGCAGTAGTCTAGCGGATCCGGTAGTGTCAGCCTCGTATGCCATAGCTGTGGTTAGTTAGGCCATGGGTGGTACACGTGTCCACTCTCAACAGACAAGGCACGCGTCATCATCACCATGCATCGCTAGCGCAAGCATTGCCTCGGCACCGCTACCGTGACCATTGCTGCTCTTGCTATATCTACGCCACCCGCGATAGCTCCACTGCAATATCATCAGCAGTCGTCCATGCCCGCTCCTACATTGCTGACGCCTTCCTCCTTCCTAGACATTGGTGTCATCATGCCATAGTCGGTGTACTCCGTCAGACCCTCCGTCCGTGAGCGTCAGTTAGAGCAGATCGTCGCACTTCAGCTCGGCCTTCCTCGCCTTCCTCTTCAGGGAAGTGCAAGTTGCATTGTTGCTGGTTCTCCTACACTGCAAATATGAAAGAATCTATGCTATGATTGTGCCTTGTACCTTTGTCCACTTTTTCCTCCGTCGTGCGCTCCCTACCTGCTTGGTTTTGCGATGATATCACCTGGCTGGATGACGAGCAGCACTAATTCGCACCACCGTCCACCGCGTCTGCGTCCCTTGCTCACTGCCTGGAGACCGCTCATGGTCTAGCAACACTTGTCCTGGACACGTCTGAGACTTGGATCATCGACTCTGGGGCCACCCATCAGATGACGACCTCACGCGAGGCCTTCAGTATCCTTTGCATCATCACCGCTATCATTTGAGTTAGGAGAGGTTCTGGTCAGGTCTTACCCATTCATGGAGTCAATGTTGTTTGTTTCCGTGGTCCTACAAACGATGCCTTTGTGACCAACATTCTCTTCGTCCCTTGTCTTGAGCTCAACCTTCTGTCTGTCACCGCACTTAACCACATGAGCATGGATGTCCTACACTCCCGTGGTGTCAGCACTGTGTTGTTGCGTCAGTCTGGTCATGTGAGCCTGCATGCCATCCCCCGTGGTAACTTGTGGCACGTGTCGCGCATTTCTGCACCTTCCTCCATCTCCTCGCCACCTACCAACACTGGCCATGTGTTTTTCACGAGTTCGCTCTCTCCACAGCGCACACGTCTCATGCACCCACCACCTTTGCCACGTCCACTCCATTGCTATCAACAACATGCTTCACACGCATTTAGCCAGGGGTCTTGATCCATATTCGCTTCCTCTGCCATGTCCCACTCAGTGCAGTGATTGTGCTCAAGGGAAGATGCACCGGTCAAACTATCCCTTGCCCACCTATCGTGCATCCGGACCTTTAGGCGTGATCCATTCTGATGTCATGGGTCTCCTTCCGACAGAGGTTGTCGGGGAGCACGGAGGCTACGTCTTGACCCTCACCAAAGACTACTCCCGCTACCGTTGGGTCTTTTGTATTCGACAGAAGAGCAATGTCACCCCCACCATCAGGGACTGGGTGGACCGTGCTGAGGGCGAGTGTGGTCGCTCTCTCCGTCGCTTCCGCTCTGATTATGGTGGCGAGTTTATGGGGGAGACCACACTCTTCCTCGAATCCCATGACGTCCATCACGAGACGTTGACACCGTACACGCTAGTCCAGAACGATGTCTCCGAACGGTGGAAGCGCACCATGGCCAATGCTGTTCACAACATGCGGGTCGAGTCTGGTCACGCCTATGGCTTCTACTTCGAAGCCATGACCTACATGACGTGGATCTGGAACCAAATTCCCCACAGACCGCTTCCCCGCCAGTCCACACCATACCAACACTGCTACGACGAGTGCGCCGATCTTTGCCCGGCTCGTGTTAGGGGTTGTGTGGCCATTGTGTGGTTGCCTGCCCCACACCAAGGCAGCAAGCTCGAACCTCGCGGATGACCCTCCACTTCCTTGGCGTCTCGCGTTAATTAAAAGCATGGCGCTTTGAGGGTCCTTCCCGGCACTGCATACTTGATTCACGGGACGCCCTCTTCTTCGAGGACCTATTTCCTCACGATCTCATTTGATCCGGTGCATCGATGTTCCTCCCATGGCATGGGGGAGTGGTGGATTTGTCCTCCGTTCAGTTGCGTCCAGGCACCCCATCGACTGCGCCCTCTGACCCCTCACGGATGACTGCCCCGTCCGTGTCGGCCAGCCCCTCCGGGCCGGCTACCATGTCCGTATCGGCCAGCCCCTTCGAGCCGGCTGTCCCGTCAGTGTCCGCCAGCCCCTCGAGGCCGGCTGCCCCGATCGTGACGGCCAGCCCCTCCAGGCTGGCTGCCCTATCCGTGTCTGCCAGCCCCTCCGGGCCGGCTACCCCGTCCGTGTTTGCCAGCCCCTTCGGGCCGGCTGTCCCGTCCATGTCTGCTAGCCCCTCTGCGTCAGCTTCCCCGCCCGTGTCCGCTAGCACCTGAGGGCCGGCTGCCCCGTCCGTGTGAGCTTGCCCCTCTGGCCCGTCCGTGTTAGCCACCTCCTCCGGGCCGGTTGCCCTATACAAGTCTGCCACCTCCACCGGGCCGTTACCCCCGTTCGAGTCTACCACCTCCACCGGGCCAGTTGCCCCGTTGGTGTCAGCGCACAACACACGTAGTTCGGGAGGGAGCCTCCGACCCTGGCAAACATTAAGCACTCAGGATTTCTCCTCGTCTCTCTGGTGCCACGACCCCCTGTCGCCCCACGAGGCCCCATGCCTCCTGGTAGATCCACTCCCATAGTCGTGAGTGGGGACCCTGGCACCAAGGCGCTTAGCTTGGCCACTTTGTCAGTCATCATTGACCTGCATCCGGGGTCCGCTTTGGGCTACGCCTTGCACCATCAGGAGCACCGATGTTCCATTGCGGCCACACCCACGCACATGCCACTTGGGGCACGAGACGCACTCGCCCTCACTGTCCATCCCACAGAGCGACCAGTGGACCCATCCACCCTATCTAAGGCACGGGCATCTCCCGAGGCCGCACACTAGGAGGTTGCATGCGTCAAGGAACTTACCGCGATCCGGCAACATCAAATCTATGAGTTTGTCAACCATCCCCCCGGCCGAAAGGCCATCGACGGGAGGTGTGTCCTCCGGAGAAAGTGGAAGCCAGACCGGTCACTGGATAAGTAAAAGGCCCGTCTTACGGCCAAGGGGTTTGCTTAGGTCCCCAGGGTCGATTATGACCAGATCGTTGTCCCGTTTGGTCGTTTCTTGACTAGGCGAACATTGTTCAACCTCGTTGCCTAGTACGGGTGGGAGTTGTATCAGATGGATTGGGCAACGCCTTCCACCAAGGCTCTCTGGAGGGCGAGAATCTCTACATGGTGTAGCCTCAAGGCTTTGATGATGGCCTCGGCAAGGTCTTGAAGCTACAAAAGGCCCTTGGTGGTCTGAAGCAGTCATCGTGCTACAAGAACCAGGAGATCAGTCGCACTCTTGTGAACGGCGGCCTCCTCCGCAGCATTGCCGATCTCGCACTGTTCATGAGTCCGCGAGGCCAACCCTTTGTCGCTACCCCAGTGAACTTTGATTTCAACGATTGAGTTGATCCATAGTTAATTCGATGACATTTTTGGCACTTCGTAATTATTTTTGGGGTATTTTTGAATTCGACAAAAACTAGGGGGTGGACTCTTAAATTCGACGACCGGGGTTGTTTAGTTTTTTGTTTTGACGTAGCCGTCGGCTAAGTGTGGTTTTTTTGCTTCTTGTTCGTCTTCGAGAGCAACGACCATTCGACTGTTTGATGTTTTGAACGGTTGAATGCTCGTCGCTCTCACGTTTGACGTTCGGTGAACGTCAAACGTGAGGCGAGGAGCGCTCGGTGGCCTCGAGAGCCACCAAGAGGCACATCGAAGTGCCTGAAATCTCCAGGCCCAGAATAATTTCGGCAGTAGCATGCGGGTTCGAGATAGATAAAACAAAAGAACTCGGTGGAGGATTGGACAAAATAGTGGAGGTGGACCTTTGAAATCGACAAAACAACTTTGGAACTAATTTGGTGGTACTTTTGAAATCGACGAAAGTCCTTTTTCGATGAATTTCAATGTCTTAAAAAGTAGTTAATATCGAAATCAAGGTTCAATGGGGTATCCTGGTCTATGTCAACAACCTAATCATCGCGTCGCCAGAGGCAGCTGCCATCCAGCGGGTCGAGGACTTTTTGCATGCTGCCTACTAGATGAAGGACCTCAAGTCAGCACGAGTGTTTCTGGGTATGGAGCTTGAGCATGATCGCTTCATGGGCATCCTGTATTTCCATCAGGTTACCCACGTCCAGACCCTGTCTGGGCGCTTCGCTGAGGACCTGCCCCTCGTGCCGAGAGCATCCTCACCCATGTCACCCCATGGTCAGGCAATGCTCAAGTGCCTGACCCGACCGTGGTGGGGGATCAAGTCAATGTGACCACTTACTTGCGTGTCATCGGGTCATTGATGTTCCTGGCCACGACGATGCGTCCAGACATTGCTTTCTCCGTCAACCTCCTGACACAGTTCTCTCAGGAGCTGTGTTGCCCTCACTTTGAGGCCGCAATCCGATTATTGCGCTACGTTGTCTCGACTCCACGGTAAGACCTCATGTTTTGTCGGCAGCCATCCGTTATAGTGGCAGGCTACACTAACAGTGACTGGGCCAAAAGTCCGGACGCTAAGAGTCGTAGTGGCTGGATCTTTCTTGTTGGCAGCACAGCTGCGCCCTGGCAGAGCGGCAAGCAAGGTCGCATTGCACACAACACTATTGAGGCTGAGTATTTGGCACTTGGATCAAGCGTGTTTCTGAGCGTGTGGTTGCGTCACCTCTTGTCCAAGCTGCGTTCGTCAATTCCCTTCATCACGCTCCACTGTGAAAATGAGAGTGCCATGGCCATTGCTGACAATGACAGTGTGCATCACACCTGCACAAAGCATGTGAACGTTGAGTATCACTATGTGCGTTCGTTGTTGCATGACTGCATCATAAGTATTGTGTAGACTCAGATGGCACGGCACTTGACTGACTTCTGGACCAAGGCACTGAAGGGTGACTCCCTCGAGAAGGCTGTGAGTACGGATGGTGTGCGTTCATGAGGTCCTCTCTCTTTCCTTCCCTCCTCCCATGCCTGCTTAGTCTCTACGTTCTTTGCCTGTCCATTTACACTACGCCTATGAGTCATGGGAGAGTGTTGGTTTTTCACGCATCTCTCATCATACTCTGTTACCATAGTGTCTCTTTTATTCGCCTAGTTTCTAAAACCAGATTGAGTGATAACTAAATTCGACTATAACTTTGAGCCTTGCAGTTTTAGACCTGATTTGTCCAAAGCCCTTGTCTTGTTTTGGTCGAACTGCTATGCCATGTCCTTGCTTAGCACTCGGATGTAAGAACTTGAAAGTTTGAGTGTTTGAGAGCGAATTCCCACCTCGCACCTCATGTCGCACCTTTACTTCGCTACTCGAGTCACATCTTCTTTTGCACGTTGTGTCGCAGATCGCATCGTGCCATGTCCGCGTGCCGTCTACAGGAGGCTTCGCGCGAATCGTGGAAATCTTCCGTCGCGCCTGAAGTGCCTACGAGCTTGCGCGTGAAACATGAAACAGTGTGTATAGGAATGTGATTTATATAGTTTTAGGTTTGATTCGTCCATGAGAGTAGAATTATTTAGGTGCTTGAATGGTGAAAGGAAAATAATCATTTTAGTCGAACATAAGAGACAATACGGTATGTCCTCCTGGCTTGTGTACATCGGCACGTAGATGACTGACGGTGAAACTCGAGGCTGCTAGAGTGGTATTTGGTGGAATCGACGCACGATGAGACCCAATCGCAGTTTGCTAGAGCCTCCTCTTCTCTTCTACATACTCTACTTCATCGGCAGACCTCCTCTTCAGTCGTGCCGCCGGTAGACTCTGTTGCTGTTTTTGCTGTTTATTCGCGACTAGTCTTGTGTTTGACTTCACTGTTTCATTCGAAGCAGTGTATCATGCATAAGGTCCAAGTTTCATGAGTTTCGGGCACTATTGGTATCGGGGACTAGAGTACAGACTGCCAGGGCTTAGGCGGCTATAATTCTTGACTGGTATTCTTCTAGCTGATTCTGGCCACATGGCTGCGTTTGGAGTGTGTGTATTATGGTATGGTTTAGTTTTCAAGCAAAACGAACGACGCACGGGTTTTGGGCTGTCAGCCGTCTGGCAAGGTTCACGGAGGAAGCTTGCTTGCTTGAATATAGAGAAATTTTCTGATTGGTTGGTGGACTGAGAATTAAGTTTTATAGAGCTGGGAGAGGCTAGTTTCTTGGAGGGGTCTCCTTTTGTGTCTCATTCTCAATTCTTAATCAGTCAATTCGAGTTCTCAGCTCCTTTCTGACGCTAACACTGGCGCGCGTGTCTCTGAGTAACAAATTCAAAGCACTTAGAATTAGACTCTAGAGTGGCAGACTAAGGGGGCAGCAGACTAAGCAACGAGCATGGAAGCCCACATGCTGCATCGATTACGCAACAACCACAATGTGCACACTAGAACAGTTTCAAGCTGTCTAACATAAGAATTTTTAATCAAGCATGACTATAGGTCCCCAATAGCCAATGTCACTTGTTACAAGGATGATGTGGGGCCCGTTATGCAGGATTCACAATGTCTAGGAGCATGAGCCTTGGACATTTGCTCGTCACTTGTAGTGACGAGAGCATGTCTAAAGTGGGTACCAGAGTCAGCTCGTAAGAAGTGGGTAAAGTGTGCTTCTTTTTTTAACTTTGGACATAGTACACACCGATTAAAATCAGTGGGGAGAACAAAAGCACCTTGCCAAAAAGTGGGCATTCTACTCTTCTTCTTCTACGAATGGCTGATACGTAAAGAAAATTTTCAATTGTGGGTTACCTGCGTAGAATGTTTCCAAATGGTGGGTAAAACCGAACCCCCCCTTTTAAGTAACACACCAATTTGTCCGGTTTCTATATGAGTACAAGGAAATGTCCACCCTTCAAACTAGCCCATAAACGCGTCGAGTTCATGTAGGAGCACAAAAACTTGTCCACCTCATGAAGTAGCATACAAAACCATCCAGTGTAAAAATTTCTTCTCTTAAAAAGCACACAAAAGTTTCCACCATCCATAGGTGATGCAACATTGGCCGCTTATCCTTGCAGAACCTTGGTGGCCTTTCTACTTTACAATGGATTTCTCTCTTTAAAAGAAGTTGAGTAGGTGGAAGTAAATCACAAGCTGCGTCTCATTTGTTTTTGGAATTTGATCCAAGGAAGAGAAGTTTGCAAATCTTTTTCTTACGTGTCATGGTGAGCGTAGGCAGAGATTTTTGCATGCTATTTCATGTAGCACACAAAAATTTCCACCCACACCCGTAAGAAGAAACAAGTATTGCAAACTTCTTTTCCGAGGTTCTTGTGCCAGTAGTAGAAGGAGAATCATTTGCTAACTGTACTTTCACCTACTCGACCCTTCTTTTAAAGAGAGGAACCTCCATTAGGGCGAAATAGCCATGATTTCCATGATCTTGAAGGGCAGACCATCCCATATCCACGAGCATAATTTTATGTCTGCCATACTCGATCAGCGACGCATGTCGCTCATCGAGCATGGAGAGGAGGGTCATGTGATTGTCGCTCGATCGCGACCCTCGCTCCCTCGCGAGATCGCGATCGAGCGATGGCCCTTTTTTTCGATTTTTTTTTGTGACGCGCAACCCCCTATTATGTTTTAGGGCTTTGTATGTTTTGCGCGGGCGGAGTCCGCACAATACATAAAACCTTTACATAATAAATCTTTAAATTTGAAAAAACAGGCCATCGCTCGATCGCGATTGAGGGGAAACGCAAATTTCATGTTTTGTTTTCTAATGGCACACAAAACAATTTGAATTTGCGAGAAAAACACTTTCAAACCTAATCCCGAATTACATTCGGGGTTGAGGGTTTTATTTTTTGCGAGGGCATCTGCTGGATCCTGTTACCGCGGGGCCTAGCAGACTCCCTTTCAACGCATGGGGTGTCTCGGACCCCTCATGCAAAATCCACGCAAGCCCCTCATCAATTCGACGTTACATTTCATGTAACGATGACATGGTGTTTGCGCGCTTTTTTAATACATTGTTGTTTTTCCTTCGATGTGTGGATGCATCAAAGTTAAAGTGAAAATTCGCTGGATGTGGCGTTATTAAAGTGCGGTCATTGGATATGGGAGGCTCATTCACAAAATCGGTGGGTATATGGTCACCCACCCCCCCTCCACCCCGCCATTATGGAGTAGAAATGCCACCAAGAAGATTGCGAGGATTCACGGCTGACGTGGCATCATCAGTTCTCGATGGAAATTTGTTTGTGCTTTTTTGTGTCAGGGCATTTTTGTAGTGGATAGTTTTAGAATTTCCCTTGGAGGGTGGACAAATGTGTATGTTCATACAGGGACTAGACACGATTGTACGCTAGTTTTCTACGTGGACATTTTCATATGGTTGTACAGCTACCGGACAGCTTTGTGTGTCTTCTTAAGGGCTGGTTTACATGCCATCGTAGTGGCCGTGTTGTCCTCGAAATCTGTGCAACTTTTAGTTCAGCGTTCCGTGTCGCGTGTGCCACCGCGGACATCATATGTACGGTGGCTGTCCTCGACCTTTGCGCGGACGCTGGATCACACGGTTGTGCGACGTGGGTAAGGGTTACGCAGTGCGCTCGTCGGCAGCTGGAGGATGTCGCACGGTTGTGCGACACCATCCAAAGGGGCCCTAATTTGCTTGCTAAAATTTCATTTTCATCTCTTGCGCCTCATGAACCAGGGTGCGTTTCGACTCGACAGCACGGATGTCGAATCCGACTTCGGCACTCTGATTGCAAGTCCAGAGTCTGAGAACTATGACGCCTTTGGATAATTGTTGACGTGGAGTGTCACAGTATTGGTCTCTTCCAGCAAGATACCCGTCAACTGCACCAGTCGGCAAGTGCTACATCGGAGGCGTCGATTTCCTTTCGAAGTCAGAAGTCAGATTCGACTTCGAACTAGCTCGAATCCAAACGAGACCTCAGTTAGCACATGTCACCGTGTGGCCTTGCTGCACCGTCGCAAATCTACTTAGGGTCTCACACCGGTTTGTAGCAACTCCGCCACGTATCCGCACGTGTCCGCCTTGTCTACAACTTCCATGTGGTGGACAGTGAAGGTATTGCTAGCTAGGTCCTCTCACACCGGACGGCCTAGCAACTGCACCACGCGAGAGTTGGCGACAGTCAGCGTTCCTGTGCGCGACAGCACTTTTTCCTCAGTTTTCGCGAGTCCAGCATGCACGACAGTCCGTCTCGTCACCTCGCTTCGTGAGCGCCGACGGCAGCAGTGCGGATCGAGGCGGGAGTTGCTGCCGAGTTGCTACAGCTCCAAGGCTGTAGCAACCCCCTAGTAACTCCGGGTCGCCTCGCCAAAAGTTCGCGGCCCTCTTCCCCGTCAGCGACGACTTGAGCTCGAGTTGAGCTCGCGTCGCCCCCCTGACGTGGCGAGGGGGGGTTGAGTTGCTATGATGTGAGACCACCCTTACAGCTCTGCACGAATGCTCGACCTTGCCGTACTCCGCGGCTGCAATGTGCCTCGGCATCCGCCGAATCCCGCAGCCGCGTTCTAGGTGATTGAGCCGGCTTGCTTGACGAGGCCACCCGCGTGACGAAACGTGGGGGATTCCGACGAGTATTGAACTCACAGAATTCATCAATCCCGCCGCTTCGATGTCGTCGGGGCGTCATTGGTTGTGGCCAGCTCGGCAATGCACTACTCCTAAGCCGTCCACGGTGTCCAGACCCAGCCCCTGACCAAGTCCCGCGCTTGACCCCGCTTGACGCATCCAGATCGGCCCTACGAACGTCACAGTTATCTATCAGCCCGTCTCCCCCGTCTGCTGCTTGGCCTTGGCCTCGTCTCTTAGTCCGGGTGAGGAGCCACAACGGCACTCGTGACAGTGTCTTCTCAAAAGGACCAGCAGCCATCGTCCTGGAAGCCAGCTGGGTCGTGGACGCCCGCCGATCCG
>SZWC01003174.1:121182-144506 GCA_023375785.1 Penium margaritaceum | reverse complement strand
GGGGGAGGGGAGAGGGGGGAGGGATATGGCATCGAGTGCGGTGGCGCCTTCAGGGCTGTCTTTTTCTGGCCGTGTAGACTGGTTCTGTGGATTTTGCAAGTCATCGCCACACACGCCAATCATGCAACTGACATCATTCGCGGCTGCTTCAGGCCGCTAGAGAGTACAGCTTCTGGTCAGGCTGTGAGAGGAGTTAGTATGTTGAACCATGCCACGGCATACTATGTTGTACGATGGTTGCTAAATCTACGCGATTGCTTACAAGTTCTTTATTCTACCCTTGCGCTCCCCTCGTTCCATCCCCATCTCAGAGAACTGGGCGGTGGAGCCAACACGCTCCCATCTCCTGTATTGCATCCATTATTTTACCTTGTCCCATCTGCACCCTTGCAAACATCCCTCAGAGAAGATGCAAGGAAGCTTCCTAGCAACAATCCCGTTGATCAGGCGTCAGTGCCTGATCAGACAGTGACGAAAGTCACAAGTTGTGTACGCAACGGCAAGAGTTTGGCTAGGGGACACAAGGCAAACTGTCTGAATGCTTCAATAGCATTTGCAGAGAGAGTGAACAAATGACAGGTTCATGGCCTAAATACCTGCCGCGGCGCACAACGGGTGTCGCACGCGGCGGTCCAAGAGCTGTCCTAGAACCGGCCCAAAACCACTGTTTTGGCCATAACTCTGCGCACACTTGTCTGAATGCTACGTCGTCTGAACCTAGACCTGTAGGATCACAAGACGGACTCTACGACTGGTCACATGCATGCATCCATCATCAGACGGTGGACACGCGTACAAAAAAATGCAAATCGGGCTCATGGCCAGTCCGCCGAAAAGACTCCTGCAGGCTGCAGAAAACCAGTAGGGAGTCCCGACAGTGTCCGGGGCTCTGGAACGGTTGTCGGCCAGCTCCAAGCTGGTAGTCCGCCGCCCGTCGTCCCTCCGATGTCACCAGGACCCGCCTCAGGGATCTGCACGAGTATGGACACGGCCGAGTGGTCACAGTAGACTGTACAAGAACGTCACAAATCACAACACTCCCCCATGACACGATGGTACGCATTTCCATACACGTGCAGCACTGGGACAAGTACAATTGTGAGTGTGAAACACATGAGACACAGACACACATCCCACACTCAACCACCCTCAGGCATGGGGCAAAGCCCAACAGAACAAATGGCCACCAGGAACTTTCCGCGAGCTAGTGCCTTCGTCAAGAAATCAACACGCTGCATGTCAGTGCCAACCCACATGACGGAGATCACGTGTCGCTCCACCAGATCACGCACAAAGTGATGCTCAACCGCAATGTGCTTCATGCAAGCGTGAAAGACACCGGAGTTCTCCACAATGACGACAAGCACTCTGGTTGTTGCAACGAAGCACAATGGCGGGTACTGACTAACCAAGCTTAAGAAACAGGCGCTAGAACCAAACCGCCTCAGCAGCCCCTGCGCCCAAAGCAATGTACTCTGCTTCCGACGAGCTACATGCGATGCAACCCTGCTTCCCGCTACGCCAAGACACAGCGGTACCACCGAGCAGGAACACGTAGCCAGTACGGCTGCGTCCATCTCGGCTCCAAGCCCAGTCGCTGTCAGTGTAGCCGTCAATGACCATCCAACAGTGCCGACAAAAGGAGAGTCCGAGGTACGGTGTGGAGATCACGTACCGCACCACTCGCACAGCCGCGTGAAGAGCTCTAGTACGAGGAGCCTACGAGAACTGAGCGAGGAGGTTGACAGCAAAAGCGATGTCAGGACATGTGGTAGTGGCCAGGTACATGAGAGATCTGATGAGACGGAGGTACGAGGTCACGTCCACTGTCTCCCCCAGCTGTGTGGGATCATCCGCCTTCAGGGCATCCTGCCCATCGGGTGTAAGAGGTGTGGAAGCATAGGCACTGCACCAAGGAGATTGCTGAAACGCTCCCCCACGACTCGTGCATATCGGGCCTGATGCAGCAACAACGTTTGATGCCTGCGATCTCGCGGGATCTCCGTACCAAGAAACACCGATGCAGGACCGAGGTCCTTCATCCCGTAGGCAGTTTGAAAGACACCCTTGGCCTCCTTCACGACCTCTAGGGACGGAGACACTATTAGAAGGTTATCGACATAGACTAGGATGGCGGTGAACCGCTCGGGTGTTGGTAGGATGAAGAGAGAGGGATCTGCCTCGCTTTGTACATATCCCGCACGAGTCAAAGTGCCGGTTATCTCTCGGTTCCAACACCGCGGAGACTGCTTGAGGCCGTACAAGGACTTGCGCAAGCGCCAGACCTTGTCACCGTCCTCAAAGCCTTGTGGCTGAGCCACGTAAATCTCCTCATCTGAAGAGCCATGGAGGAACGCATTGTTCACATCCATCTGGTGCAGTTCCTAGTCATGCTGAGCCACTATACCGAACAGAGCTCGAGCTGAGGTCATGCAGCCGGCAGGGGAAAAAGTGTCAGTGTAATCGACGCCTTCAATCTGAGAGTACCCCATGACGACCAAGCGGGCCTTGTAGCGTTCCAGTGAGCCATCTGGCTTCACTTTCTTGCAAAAGACCCACTTGACCTGAATAGCCTTCCTCCCATCCGGAAGGTCGAGGAGCTCGTAGACTCTATGCTCTCGGATAGCGCGAAGCTCATCCTCACAGGCAGCTCGCCAAGCGTCAGCATCCTGTGATGAGAGAGCTTCCCTCAGGGTGCCCGAGTCGGGCGCCACAGAGGGAGAACTCAGCGTGGCAAGAGAACACGCCTCGGTGCTAGGCCTGATGACCACAAGATCAGCTACTGCATCACAAGCGATATGAAACTCGCGAGTGACGAGATCGTGCCCTACGGGACATGCTGGATGTACCTCTATGAGCTCAGTACGGACACTCAGGCCTAGGGCCTTTGTGTCGGGATCACCACTCGCGATGTTGCGAGAGGGGCGCCTGGGTGCGGGGCCCGACGCTCGCTGAGCTCCGGAATCTAGTGGTCGAAGACGGCCACCAGGCTCACGGGAGTAACCTGGGCTCAAGGGGCGCACCTCAGGCTCAAGGACAGGCATGACCATAGCTGGTGAGGGCTGAGGCAAGGCAGCCGGTGATGCCGTGCGAGGAGACACGTGTGTGGGGGACACGGGGTTGGATGTGACAGCATGAGCAAGCAAGACTAAACCTGACACAGAGACAGGAGTGCCAGCAGACGCAGGTACGAGAGTAGGCGAGACTGGACCAGACACAAAAACATGAGTGCCAGCTGACGCAGGTACTGGCGCAGAAGTAGGCGCGGGAGCTGAAGCACGGGCACCTATGGGGTGTGCAACAGGCTGTACGGGCGAGGTCTCTGGACTGATAGCGATGATCGCTAGGTCATCAAGGGCCGGAGACCGAGAGGTGAAGGTGGCTCGAACGGACACATCAGCCTGATGAGAGGTGCTCGCTGGCGTAGAAATCTCCCCCATCCGCCGAGAACCCTCGTAGGTAGGAACATGTGTGGCGGAGAGTTCCGCGATCGAAGTCAGGTCACGATAGGTGAGAGACTAAAAAAAGGCGCGTCGCGGGACTCAATGACGCGAAGACGAGTAGGGTCCCAGAAGCGCCAAGCCTTCGACCGTGGGGAAATGCGTACAAAGGCACACAAGCGGCTCCGAGGTGAGACCTTGGACCCCTGCGAGTCCTCGGTGTACCACACGGAGGCCAGGGATCCCCAGACGTGAGCGAGACGAAGGTCAGCACGATGTCCAAACCAAAGCTCATACAGTGTAATATGGTCCGGAAGCAGACCGTGCGAGAGGCGGTTCCAGATCCACGTCATGTAGGCAAAGCCCTCAAAAGCGAAGGACTTAGGGAGACCGCACTCATACCACATAGCGCGAACTGCATCCTCCATGGTACAGTTCCAACGCTCGGAAACACCGTTCTACTGAGGGGTAGCAGGAGCGGAGACCTGGTGAAAAATCCCGTGCTCGGCAAAGAATTCGTCCATCTCGTCAAGGAACTCATCGCCGTGATCCGAGAGGAAGTATGTAGCGTGTGACGTGACTGACGCTCAGCCATCACTAGCCAGAGTCGAACCGCAAGGGCGGCGTCGCTCTTTTGACGTAGGCTATAGACCCACCGCATCTGGGTAAAGTCGTCAGTCAGAGTCAAAGCATACCGACCCCGATCAGATAAGGACTCGACCGGAAGAGGACCGAGAAGGTGTGAGTGAAATAACTCGAGAGGCCGAAGCGCTCGGGAACGAGAGTCAGGGTAGGTGCATTGGTGCATCTTCCCTTGAGCGCAAAAGAGACCATCGGTCTTGGGTGGCTTCTCGAAAGAAGCCACGTCAAGACCGAGAGCTGGCTGTGTCCGAATGAGCTTCGACACAGTATCAGAGCCCATGTGACACAGACGACGATGAAGCAACCGCTGGTGTTTCGCAGACAAAACACCAGTGACAAAAACCCGAGCGGGAGAGGAAGGGGAGCAAGGGGAGGAGGTATGAGAGACGCGATGCAGATCATCCACGACCTAGGCACGAAGGACAACAGTGCGAGTGTATGTAGCAGTCACAGTCGCTGAGTCTGCGGTATGCTCCACAGAGAGACCCATCAGTGTGTAGGCACGTACAGAAAGTAGGCTGAGCTCAAGATCAGGCACAAACAACACGTCAGAAAGGTACAAGGGGCCAGACGTCCCATCGAAACATACAACCCCAACACCATGGACTAGGAAGGACTGACCAGAGCTTGTACGGACGGAACGGACAACCGTGACAGGACCGAGAACGACAAAACGACGACACGTCATGTGATGAGTGGCACCAGAATCAATGATCCAAGTGCCACTGGAGGCATGACGGGTGGACGTCACTATACAACGGGCAATGGAACACTCGGCATCAGAGGGACGTTGAGCCATCCGTGGGGAGGAACGATGTAGGTTACAAAGATGAGACTCATCAACCCAATCGGTGCAGTCAGGCCCACCATCATCACATGCTGACTCTGCTCCCCCACACGCGTCGTCACGAGTCACAGGAATGGATGGATAGATAGTCTGTGGACCACCCGACAAAGACAACACACTCGCACCTCCCTGAAAGCGAAGCGCCAGAAGGTGTTGAAGCTCTGCGATGGTGCGGTTGCGTGGGTGCGGATCGCTGCTACTCACCGGTGACGAAGCGAGAACAGCTGCAATCGTGGCCGCCACGCGTCCGGAGGATGGCGAGGATGACGTGCTGGACGTAGAATGGAGGGCGTGTGCAGCCTGGAGCCCACGAGTAATCCGCGTCCAGTCGAGCGGCTGCTGGCACTCGGTGTAGTGATGGATGCCTCCACAGTTGTAGCAGTGAACAGAACATCCACTGCTACCACTGGAGGATGACTGCTGTTGTGACTGCTGCTGACCTGATCCACGCTTCCAATTCTTCTTCTTCCCCTGAGCTGCTGTTGCAACATCCTGTGTCTGAGTGGGTGTGGGCGGGGCCAAAGAAGAAGAGGAAGATGAGGACATGATGGAGGATGAAGAAGGAGACTACAGGAGGGATGATGGTGGTGATGCGACGACTGCTGCAGCAAGAGAAGTCTCCTAATGAGCCACTACTGCCTCGCGGGCTGAAGTCACCTGGAGGAAGAGCTGATGTGCCCAGAGAAGAAGCTGCAGAGTGGCTGAAAGGGGCTCGAGGGCAGCGTTGCTTTACCATGTGAAGATGTTAGTATACTCAAGGCGAACTCCGAGCATCATCGTACAAAGCGCCCACAGGTGTGTGCCTCCGGAGGTCCCTAGGCGCGTGTAGATGCGCATGGCACATGGCCAGTAATTGGCTGCAGGCTCTGCAGGCCCCTGACGGAGAGAGTGGAAGGCACGAATGTGTGCTACACGGGTGGCGTGCATCTCTACGGCTAGCANAGAACTGAGCGAGGAGGTTGACAGCAAAAGCGATGTCAGGACATGTGGTAGTGGCCAGGTACATGAGAGATCTGATGAGACGGAGGTACGAGGTCACGTCCACTGTCTCCCCCAGCTGTGTGGGATCATCCGCCTTCAGGGCATCCTGCCCATCGGGTGTAAGAGGTGTGGAAGCATAGGCACTGCACCAAGGAGATTGCTGAAACGCTCCCCCACGACTTGTGCATATCGGGCCTGATGCAGCAACAACGTTTGATGCCTGCGATCTCGCGCGATCTCCGTACCAAGAAACACTGATGCAGGACCGAGGTCCTTCATCCCGTAGGCAGTTTGAAAGACAGCCTTGGCCTCCTTCACGACCTCTAGGGACGGAGACACGATTAGAAGGTTATCGACATAGACTAGGATGGCGGTGAACCGCTCGGGTGTTGGTAGGATGAAGAGAGAGGGATCTGCCTCGCTTTGTACATATCCCGCACGAGTCAAAGTGCCGGTTATCTCTCGGTTCCAACACCGCGGAGACTGCTTGAGGCCGTACAAGGACTTGCGCAAGCGCCAGACCTTGTCACCGTCCTCAAAGCCTTGTGGCTGAGCCACGTAAATCTCCTCATCTAAAGAGCCATGGAGGAACGCATTGTTCACATCCATCTGGTGCAGTTCCTAGTCATGCTGAGCCACTACACCGAACAGAGCTCGAGCTGAGGTCATGCATCCGACAGGGGAAAAAGTGTCAGTGTAATCGACGCCTTCAATCTGAGAGTACCCCATGACGACCAAGCGGGCCTTGTAGCGTTCCAGTGAGCCATCTGGCTTCACTTTCTTGCGAAAGACCAACTTCACCTGAATAGCCTTCCTCCCATGCGGAAGGTCGAGGAGCTCGTAGACTCTATGCTCTCGGATAGCGTGAAGCTCATCCTTGCAGGCAGCTCGCCAAGCGTCAGCATCGTGTGATGAGAGAGCTTCCCTCAGGGTGCCCGAGTCGGGCGCCACAGAGGGAGAACTCAGCGTGGCAAGAGAACACGCCTCGGTGCTAGGCCTGATGACCACAAGATCAGCTGCTCCATCACAAGCGATATGAAACTCGCGAGTGACGAGATCGTGCCCTACGGGACATGCTGGATGTACCTCTATGAGCTCAGTACGGACACTCAGGCCTATGGCCTTTGTGTCGGGATCACCACTCGCGATGTTGCGAGAGGGGCGCCTGGGTGCGGGGCCCGACGCTCGCTGAGCTCCGGAATCTAGTGGTCGAAGACGGCCACCAGGCTCACGGGAGTAACCTGGGCTCAAGGGGCGCACCTCAGGCTCAAGGACAGGCATGACCATAGCTGGTGAGGGCTGAGGCAAGGCAGCCGGTGATGCCGTGCGAGGAGACGCGTGTGTGGGGGACACGGGGTTGGATGTGACAGCAGGAGCAAGCAAGACTAAACCTGACACAGAGACAGGAGTGCCAGCAGACGCAGGTACGGGAGTAGGCGAGACTGGACCAGACACAGAAACATGAGTGCCAACTGACGCAGGTACTGGCGCAGAAGTAGGCGCGGGAGCTGAAGCACGGGCACCTATGGGGTGTGCAACAGGCTGTACGGGCAAGGTCTCTGGACTGATAGCGATGATCGCCAGGTCATCAAGGGCCGGAGACCGAGAGGTGAAGGTGGCTCGAACGGACACATCAGCTTGATGAGAGGTGCTCGCTGGCGTAGAAATCTCCCCCATCCGCCGAGAACCCTCATAGGTAGGAACATGTGTGGCGGAGAGTTCCGCGATCGAAGTCAGGTCACGATAGGTGAGAGACTAAAAAAAGGCGCGTCGCGGGACTCAATGACGCGAAGACGAGTAGGGTCCCAGAAGCGCCAAGCCTTCGACCGTGGGGAAATGCGTACAAAGGCACACAAGCGGCTCCGAGGTGAGACCTTGGACCCCTGCGAGTCCTCAGTGTACCACACGGAGGCCAGGGATCCCCATACGTGAGCGAGACGAAGGTCAGCACGATGTCCAAACCAGAGCTCATACAGTGTAATATGGTCCGGAAGCAGACCGTGCGAGAGGCGGTTCCAGATCCACGTCATGTAGGCAAAGCCCTCAAAAGCGAAGGACTTAGGGAGACCGCACTCAGACCACATAGCGCGAACCGCATCCTCCATGGTACAGTTCCAACGCTCGGAAACACCGTTCTACTGAGGGGTAGCAGGAGCGGAGACCTGGTGAAAAATCCCGTGCTCGGCAAAGAATTCGTCCATCTCGTCAAGGAACTCATCGTTGTGATCCGAGAGGAAGTATGTAGCGTGTGACGTGACTGACGCTCAGCCATCACTAGCCAGAGTCGAACCGCAAGGGCGGCGTCGCTCTTTTGACGTAGGCTATAGACCCACCGCATCCGGGTAAAGTCGTCAGTCAGAGTCAAAGCATACCGACCCCGATCAGATAAGGACTTGACCGGAAGAGGACCAAGAAGGTCTGAGTGAAATAACTCGAGAGGCCGAAGTGCTCGGGAACGAGAGTCAGGGTAGGTGCATTGGTGCATCTTCCCTTGAGCGCAAAAGAGACCATCGGTCTTGGGTGGCTTCTCGAAAGAAGCCACGTCAAGACCGAGAGCTGGCTGTGTCCGAATGAGCTTCGACACAGTATCAGAGCCCATGTGACACAGACGGCGATGAAGCAACCGTTGGTGTTTCGTAGACAAAACACCAGTGACAAAAACCCAAGCGGGAGAGGAAGGGGAGCAAGGGGAGGAGGTATGAGAGACACGATGCAGATCATCCACGACTTAGGCACGAAGGACAGCAGTGCGAGTGTATGTAGCAGTCACAGTCGCTGAGTCTGCGGTATGCTCCACAGAGAGACCCATCAGTGTGTAGGCACGTACAGAAAGCAGGCTGAGCTCAAGATCAGGCACAAACAACACGTCAGAAAGGTACAAGGGGCCAGACGTCCCATCGAAACATACAACCCCAACACCATGGACTAGGAAGGACTGACCAGAGCTTGTACAGACAGAACGGACAAACGTGACAGGACCGAGAACGACAAAACGACGACACGTCATGTGATGAGTGGCACCAGAATCGATGATCCAAGTGCCACTGGAGGCATGACGGGTGGACGTCACTATACAACGGGCAATGGAACACTCGGCATCAGAGGGACGTTGAGCCATCCGTGGGGAGGAACGATGTAGGTTACAAAGATGAGACTCATCAACCCAATCGGTGTAGTCAGGCCCACCATCATCACATGCTGACTCTGCTCCCCCACACGCGTCGTCACGAGTCACAGGAACGGACGGATAGACAGTCTGTGGACCACCCAACAAAGACAACATACTCGCACCTCCCTGAAAGCAAAGCGCCAGAAGGTGTTGAAGCTCTCCAATGGTGCGGTTGCGTGGGTGCGGATCGCTGCTACTCACCGGTGGCGAAGCGAGAACAGCTGCAATCGTGGCCGCCACGCGTCCGGAGGATGGCGAGGATGACGTGCTGGACGTAGAATGGAGGGCGTGTGCAGCCTGGAGCCCACGAGTAATCCGAGTCCAGTCGAGCGGCTGCTGGCACTCGGTGTAGTGATGGACGCCTCCACAGTTGTAGTAGTGAACAGTACATCCACTGCTACCACTGGAGGATGACTGCTGCTGTGACTGCTGCTGACCTGATGTGCCCAGAGGAGAAGCTGCAGAGTGGCTGAAAGGGGCTCGAGGGCAGCGTTGCTTTACCATGTGAAGATGTTAGTATACTCAAGGCGAACTCCGAGCATCATCGTACGGAGCGCCCACAGGTGTGTGCCTCCGGAGGTCCCTAGGCGCGTGTAGATGCGCATGGCACATGGCCAGTAATTGGCTGCAGGCTCTGCAGGCCCCTGACGGAGAGAGTGGAAGGCACGAATGTGTGCTACACGGGTGGCGTGCATCTCTACGGCTAGCAGGGATAAGGCCAGATCCCAACCTCCGCATGGATCGGCGCCGATGCTTATGCCGGGCTCGCCAAGGAAGGGGCGGAAGTCGACGATGGTCTCGCGTGGCATGGCATACAGGAGTCCGGACATTGCTCTCACTGTTGTGAGCACCTGTGCTGGGTCTGTAGGCTGATATGGGCTGTGGTAGTAGGGCCACACGACTTTTGAAGTAGCCCAAACCTGAAAGAGGATCTCCCAGCAGTCAAAGCCGTCCTCACTGATGTACCGTGGAGGTGGTGTCTCAAAGTCCTTGGGTTGCTGCTCCGTGGGGAGAGCAACCGCAGGCCGAGGAGGACAAGGGATGGGGAAGACTCCTGGAAGGGGATAGTCACCGAGATAGTCGGGTGAAGATCGCATCGTAGGAATCCAAGGAGATCTAGTACCCCTCTGCAGCTGACGGAGGCGCTCCTAAAGAAATCGAATCTCATGATCCGGGGAGTCGATTGTCATGCCTGGCATGAATGACTCATCATCCAAGAGGTCAGAAGGTGGTGGGTCAGGTCGAGCTCCTATAATGGGTGCCTGAGCCAACTGCTGTGTAGAGACCACGACGCCGGTAGCTCCCTCGGAAACCTGCCGTGGGACTGTGGACTGGCCATGCAAAAGCTCAGTCAGCGTACGGATGGCATCAGTCTGCTCTCGCTCTAGGCAACGCATCTCAACCTGCTGGCTCCGCAGATCCTCAATGGCCTGCGAGCGTGGGCTCAAGACCCCAGAAGAGGAGGAGGAGGGATCATCTGTCGCCTTCCCCTTGTTGTCCGACGAGTTCATGTCGCCTCTCAGTATGGGTCGACAAGTCAGGTTTGTCAGATTTCGAAAGCGTCAGCGTTTCTTGAAGAGCTGAGACGCTGGCAATTTTTTACTGTCCGGCCAAAATTTTGGCAAAGTATGATGCTGACGTCTGCACGACCTGATGACGTCAGCAAGCAAAAATGCTGACGTCGGCTCGACTCACTCCCTCCTTTTTTTTCTTTTCTTCTTCTCTCGTGGTTCTTCACAAGCGTGCAGCCACTCCGCAGCGGCTGTGCGGAAGCTGCGCGGAGGCTGCGCAGCAGCTTCCACTCAGCTGCTGTTGCAACTGTGCTGTCAGCTAAAGCATCAGCTATGTGCCTGCGTGTGCAGCAGTGGCAGCAGCGGCTGCGCAATGCCGCTGCTACTGTTGTGCGTTGCGGCTGCTGCTCGCTGCCGCCGCCGCGCGCCGCTGCTGCTGCTACTACTGCGCTGCTATTGCTGTAGCTGTTACTACTCTACTACTACCGTAGCAGCTGCCGCTGCTGCTGCTGGACTGCTGTTGCTGTCGCTGTTGCTGCTTTGCTGCTACCGTCACTGTCGCCGCTCGCTGCTGTTGTCGTGGCCGCCACTGCGGCTGCGGACGACGGCTGCACTCGCTGCAGCCGCCACGCGCTGCTGTAGCTGTTGCTATGGTGCTACTACTGCTGCTGCTCTGTTGCTATGCTGCTATTGGCACAATGGCAATGCCGCTGCAACGGTCTCACGTGATGGGTGTGGACTGGGTCGACGACGACCGGCTGTCTTCGAAAGGTCCCAGTGGATCTGCTGCAGCGGTGACTCTCACTGCTGCTGCTCTGCTGCGTCTCTCCTGCGCAGCTCAGTGAGAACTGTCTCACTGCTCTGATACCAAGAGAAGATGCAAGGAAGCTTCCTAGAAAAACTCCCGTTGATCATGTGTCAGTGCTTGATCAGACGGTGACGACCGTCACAAGTCGTGCACACAACGGCAAGAGTTTGGCTAGGGGACACAAGGCAAAGTGTCTGAATGCTTCAATAGCATTTGCGGAGAGAGTTAAAAAATGACAGGTCCATGGCCTAAATACCTGCCGCGGCGCACAGCGGGTGTCGCACGCAGCGGTCCAAGAGCTGTCCTAAAACTGGCCCAAAACCACTGTTTCGGCCATAACTCTGCGCACACATGTCAGAATGCTACGCCGTCTGAACCTAGACGTGCAGGATCACAAGACGGACGCTACGATTGGCCACACGAATGCATCCATCATCAGACGGTGGACATGCATACAAAAACATGCAAATCGGGCTCTTGACTAGTCCACCGAAAAGACTCCTGTAGGCTGCAGAAAAACAGTAGGGAGTCCCGGCAGTGTCCGGGGCTTTGGAACGGTAGTCGGCTGGCTCCAAGCTGGTAGTCCGCCGCCCGTCGTCCCTCCGATGTCACCAGGACCCGCCTCAGGGATCTGCACGAGTATGGACACGGCCGAGTGGTCATAGTAGACTGTACAAGAACGTCACAAATCACAACACCCTCGACCCCCCACACTTCGATTTCTGTAGAGAGTGAATGTGAAGCATATGCATCTTGACCCATACCAATGGAGACGTATTTTTTGGACACCAAGATCCATTCTCCCCTTCTCATCCCGAAAGAGGCTGTTTAGGAAAGTCATCTTCAGGTACATAATGATGGTCTTGTCGGCTATGGTTGTGAGACACGCAAGTGACTAAACTGATGTGAAGCTCAAGGCGCACATATGATGGACCATGTACCAGTGGCGTCTCAGCCTAGTAGAAGATTGGTGCTAACAGCATCGTGTTCAGTTGTGCTTCACATCTGCTTAGCAAACATTGGAGCATCACATCTTAGGGAGACATGCATCCACATACTCTCATGGTCAATGAGGCTATTTGTATTTCTGATATGCATGTTTAGGTAGGATTGTTGAAGTATAGCGTTGGGTTGCTGATCTTACGGGACCATACTTCCGGCTATTCCTGAGTGTGAGAAACCGCCGGTGGCATGCTCCCTGTCGGTCTGGTTTGATCCCGGGGTGGCGTCTCGCCGTGCATGGAATGTCTCACGCTGGTGGCCCGTTCAACTGGCTGCTAACACCTCGCTCTTCTGTTACTCCTTTTTTGTAACTCGTTGCTCGTCTCTTGAGCGTTTGAGCTTGCCTCATCCGTGGCACCGTGAGTGCACCACTTACTTCCTTGCTTGCTAAGTGTTCTATGCTAGCAAGCCTTTGCTACCTACTGGTATCAAAGCAAGGGAGAAGTAGGCCTCCACCCAACAGGAGAGGAATCTTCCTCTACCCATTCGATCCAGGCCAAACTCGCTGCCGCGGCGTCTACCTGTCTCAGCAGCTACAAATTCTACATCCGCAACAGCGAGCACACTCATAGCACACAGCTCGCGCTTGACCGGGCCAGTGATTTTACTAGCCATGGACACTTTCTCAGCAACAATCTCGGCATTGTGCCGTCACTCCCATCTCTGCACCCAGGCACCAGGTACAACCGTCACATAATCCGTGGCAGTTCTAACAGTTGCAGCATCAAGCTCGTGCCTCTACACCTATCTGCCACACGTTGTGGTGCATCTGCACCCGGTTCCATGTGCGACAATCGCATCAAAAGTAGCTGCTCTGATTGTCACAGCAGCGGTTCCGTGCATGTGTACATCTTTGCCACATCCCATTGTCCATCTACATCCGGGCATCTACTGTGACTGTCATCTTTGGATGATCAAGGCATGGAAACCTCAGGAAATTGTGGTGTTGGCACAATCCGTATTTTTCCTTCTAGTCGTGTTATCGTGCGCCATGTCAAATGTGAGAAGCTCTATTGTGTCCACAATTCTCCTCCTCTGTCACCTCTGTTTGCGCTACCCTTGCCCATGTTGCACCCTCGCCCATGTTGCACCCTCTCTCGTGCCCGATCTCGTCCACTTGTTCCACCTTCATCTTGCCCATGTACACACGGATGTCATCACCGGCATGCTCCGTCTTCAACTTGCTCTTGGATTGTCACCCTCCACCTTCCCTTCTCCTTGTCCTGCTATATGTCTTGACTATGTTCAGGGTAAGATGCATCATTCACCCTTTCATGATTCTAAACATCACTCCGCTCATCCCCTGGACCGTGTCCATGTTGATGTCATGGGTCCCCTTCCCCATGACCTTAATGGGGATGGAGGGCGTTACATTTTATGGTTATTCAATGACTTCTCTCGCTTTCACTGGGTCTTTACTCTTCACCAAAAGAACAACCTATGCTCTGTCATTATGTCTTGGCTTGCCCAGGCTGAGCGCGCGTGTCAGCGCTCCTTATGTATCCTTTTGCAGTGGATGTGGCGGTGAATTTGTAGGTCCCACTGTCCGCTTCCTTACCTCTAAAGGGATGTTTCTAGAGACCTCGGCTCCTTACACACCCCACCAAAACATGGTGGAATCATATCCTCGCTAATGGCGTCCATACCTTGTTGTCCGGCTTGTCGCCGCTCTTTGCGTTTGAGACCATGAGCTACTTGACCTGGGTCTAGAACTGTGTCTCTCATGGACCACTACCACATAATGTCATGCCTTTTCAGCACTGGTCTGGCACTCATGCTGACCTTCACCTTGCTCGGATCTGGGGAAGCATTGCCTCTAGCTAGTTATATGTCGACCTGCGTGAGTGCAAAATTTCCGTATCTATGTCCGTTCTTGGACGTCTTTGCTCAGTATAAGGCCAGGCGGTTTTGGGATTTTTTTGTGCGCCAACATGTCGTCGAGTCTTAAGACACATTGTTCGTTGAACCTTTCTTTCTTCTTGACCTTGGTCGCCTCTCATTCGCTGTCTCCCTTCTCCCGCTCTCTCAACTGGGAGGGGGTTGTCGGTCTTGTTGTTCCTCTAAGCCGTATGGTTGATTCCCCGCAACCCGCACCCTTGGTCCTTGCCCATTTTTTAGATCATGTGTACACACCAGCCTCACTGTCCCTTCCATCCATGGCATGCAACTCGTCTGGCACGTCGGCCTCTCCAGCCACATCCTTGTCTCCCTCTACTTATGTGTCTCCTATTCATGCTGATCCGGCTCCATCCAGTCTGGCTGCCCTGTCGTGTCCCTCACGCCTCTTGGCTTGTTGACGAGCCCGACGTCAGACTCACCTCGGCTTGATGATTCCACTAAACCTGCACCTGACTCACGACCTGTGGTGGATGTCTTTGCACGCTTCCTAACAGCTCCTCCACCAAAGAGTTCGCTCGTCCGTCTTGGTCCCAAACTGAGCAGTCCCTTGTAGTTCCAAGAGACATGGGCACGTTAGGCCTGGCTGTTGCTATTGTTCATCCCAGGTCTGCCCTAGGCTATGCACTGCTTATGACTGAGGATGCACTGGCAATGGATGTTGCCACACACAACAACGTTGTTATACGTTACGTTTGGAAGTGTGCCTCTCAAATCTACCATGGTTTTACAGGCACACACAACCCTAGATGCTCAGCATGACTGGGAGCTGGAACAGATGGACATGGGAGGCATGTTCTCACACAAACAACTGGATGAGGAGATCTAAATGGTTCAGCCTCTTGGATTCTCTGATGGCACCGACAGAGTCTGGCGGCTGCGGAAGGTCCTCTATGCCTTGAGCAGTTGCTCCGAAGCTGGAATCAAGGGATCACGTCGACCCTCGAGAAGGATGGCTACCGAGATAGTATCTTGGACCCATCTCTCTTTATCACTTCACCATCAGCTCCTTTCCTTGCCTTCCTTGTCTATGTTGACAACATCCTGATTGTGTCATCCAACAGGAGGTTGTAGGGTCGGTTAATTCCCTGTCTTTTTCCATGTACGAGGTGAAGGACCTAGGACTAGCCTGTGCATTTTTGGGGATGGAATTGGAGGGAAATCACTCTTATTACGTGCTCCATGTTCACCAAGCTGCATACGTCCGAGCCTAGGGAAGTGCTTCACCTCCTTACTGGAGAAGATGCCCATGGCATCAACGCATATGACACCAACTAGAGAGAGGTTTTTGAAGGTAAAATGCCTGTCAAAGCTAGGAGAGGTGATTGACGTGACGAACTATGTGTTTGTGATTGGGTTCCACATGTACCTAATAAGCACGACCAGGGCAGATTTTGCCTTAGCCGTGAATTTTTTATGCATTTCTCACAGTGCCCTTGAGCATGACACATGCAGGCTGCACTACACATTGTCAGATATGCCCTGTCCACTGATCAGACCGGTCTTTGCTGTCAAGCACAGCCGTCGGTAGTGGTTGATGGCAACACCAACAGAGACTATGCTCATGACGCTGATGCTTGCAACCGCACCGGTTACCTCTTCCTTGTTGGAGGGACAGCTCTATCGTGGTAGAGCTGGAAGCAGGACTTTGTGGCATGCAGCTCTAGTGAAGCAGAGTATGTTTCTCTTGGCAAAGGTAAATGTGAGAGCATCTGGATGTGTTGCCTCTTGCTACAGCTATGTGTCCCCATCCGATGCATCATGCCGCATTGTTATAATCAAAGCACCAAGGCTGTTTTTTAGCATGATGGCATGCATCACAGGCGCACTAAGAATGTTAATGCTGAACATCAATTCTTCCATTACTCTAGGTGATGTCCAGATCGTCTAGTTTGGCACTCGGTAGCAAAGAGCTGACTTCCTCACAAAGGTAAAGTCTTCAAGATAGCAGTTCACGTCTTTGGCCTGTTGTCTGCTTGTGATATCCCTGGTTGTGCCATCATCCTTTTGCATGTGTACAGTTCTGTGTGTCACTCCTTCTGTCGTTTGTGTCTGTATAAAAGTGTGTGTCAGTGAGTCGGCTGTGGGTCATGGGGGAGTGTTGATTTATGCCATGCAGTGCCCTCTGGCCTCGTTCACACTCCACTAACACTGATGTAGGTGACTGGGCATCAAGGGTTCCTGCTGTCAGTGGCTCCGCCATGGGGGAGGTGCGGCAGAGCAACATCTACACCGTTCAACAAAAGAGCCCTTTGATTGGGAACATTGTCGACATTTGTGTCCAGCTTGTTGCTGTTTACATTTTTCTCAAGGACTTAACGCTATCATTGGAACTATCTGGGTTCATACCCGCGACATAATTCCATTGGTTGTGATTAGTGTGCTAACTCTCAGCATATACTTGAGGGTACCTGGTTCCAACCCCAAGGCTGATTGGGGAGGGACTCGAGTGAGTGTGAGTTCGCTACTTGCTTGCTCGAGGACAACTCTCGTTATGCTACACATCTGTTGTGTGTAACTCCTAGATTCAACAAACTGAGTTGTGCCTACACACGTTTACCCTTCCATGTTTGTAGCTCGTGCATTTTTGTCATCCCCAATCCACCATTTTGTGGCTCTCTCCTACCCGGAGCCAGAATCTCGCTTTCTCTTTCCTCCTTGCTTGCCTTCTCATCATGCGCCTCCTTCTATTTTCTTCTCCTACAAGAATTTACTTTCAAACCGCATAAATCACCTCCAAACCATCCTCCTATTATACAAGGGATTGTAGAGTTCAATTTTTGTGTGTACACCTGCTTGGCCCCACAGTAGTGGAGTCCAAGAGGTTCCTCTATAATACACGGGGAGCCTCAGACTCCCCACACAAAACCCCCGTAAACCCCCATGGAAGAATCACAAACCCCATGATAGACGGGTTTGTGATTGTTGTTCTGATAATACAAATGCTAGCATGTTGACATCTCATCGCCAGAGTTTAGAGGAGTACTTTGCGAGTTTTTATCAGCCTTTGGCTCAAGGTTTAGGTTTTTGCAACCGATTGGCACATTGTTGCTTTTCTTCTCATGCAAGGGAGCATGGAATAACCTCCCACAAATTAAGAAGCATGGAGGGAATATTTCTATTCTTCAAAGGAGAGGGTTTATGGCGGTTCCGCCCTTGCAAATACCTCCTTGTTTGAGGTACAAACCGTGATGAAACCTGTAGCTTCAATTGCATTCGAGGGTTTAAAGAAGTTTGCATGGGCACCTGCCAGGCCACACAGTAGCAAGGCCAAAAACATTCTCCTTTGACGGAAATGGAGGCTTGAAGATCCCTCACAAACTCTCCACACAAAAGAAAGACATTAACAAGTGAACACCAGATGGCATGCGGCATTGACATGATGCAAGAGAAAACAAAATCGATGATGGAGATAAGAGACCCCACGCTTTCATCAGGAAAGAATCCATAAAGAAAGGTTGAACCTTGCGATAATGTCATAGCCACAATTTTTTTGACAAAATTGATGAACATAGGCATACTAACAAGATGGAGGGGTGGAAAAGGAGACGGTCATGTTGTTGCTATTGTGAGAAGTGTCGTTCTGACACTCGGTCACGTATCGAGAGCTTGACCACGCATTTGTGTGATAGGAGAAGGTGACAACTAGTTACAAGAGGGTCAAGACTAGTGATTATGTGAAGAGTGGAGTTTTTAAGGTTTGTTAGGGGGCTTGTGGTTTGAAAATCAGGTGTTGGAACTACAAGAAATTCATGAGAATATAAATCTAGAGTATGGAACGTGAGCAAAACGAGTGGAAGCGTTGAGTCCCTATCGAGCTGCCAACTGAGCAGACATGAGCATGGCATGCTAAGAAGTGGATGCAATCCCAAGAAGCATTGCTTTATGGGAGTGGAAAGCATTAAAGAAGAGAGCATTGTGATACAACGCGGCCAACATACGATTGTGGCCGTTGTGGTTCTGGAACGGAGCACTCGAGGGTGGTCGCGGTCGTTTGGAATAAAGCACTTTTGGTGCATGCACTGTTGGTGTGGAATTGTTTATTGGTGCTAAAAATGATTGAGACACCTAGAGGTGCTCAAGCAATACAAAAGAAACAGCCCGTTCGGCCGTGGTCACTAATGACAAAGCAGATGCACACCTGCATAGAAGCGTAGCACATATGGTTCAATTGGGCCTTGAATCAACAAACTACCAAATGACCTACAATTTAATTACTGGTTTAACACGATGGCAGAATCAAGGATGGGCGTTCCAAGGAGTAAGCTTGAACAGCATACAACAAGCCCACAACCATGGACGGGTCCATGTCACCAAGGACATGGGCAACCGCAGTAGAATCTAGAGAAGGCGCCACACATGTGGGAGCTCATCCTGATATGATGGACAAGCCGGCAACAACAAACTCCTCCAATGGTTAAGTCCGGTGTAGCACCACGTTCCTCTAGTGGCCATCATGTAGTAGCACCACACCTTTCTTACGGCTTTACGCCGCTCCAATAGAACATCTTGTGGTAGTACCACACCCCTCCAGGTGTCCCACGCAACACACCCTACATGTCCCCAAAGGTACGGCTAAATAATAAACTAGTACTCCTCCATTGTCTCCACCCAATGACATGGCAGCGTAACAACTGATGTGCCACACGGTAGTGGACAAGCGTCATGAGCAAGACCAACGACGAGGGGCTAACATGCATACAGCCAGATGCTCCACATGACATAGGTAAAAACATCAGAGCAGCCAAGGGAGAGAGGAGGGAGCCGGGGAAGCGAGGAAGAGTCATGGGCGTAGTGAAGAAAAGGCTTCATATGGTAACGAAGATTGGTGTAGTGCACTATAGAGAAAAACATAGTAGCAGTAATGAGCCCTCCCTACACACAATAAGGTGGAAAACAAGGATCGATAAATCATGAAGGAAAACAACAAGGAGTGGGAGAAACAGTGAGAGGCTCAACCGGGTAGTGGAAGATCGAGGAGGTTGACAACATCGATGCTCACTGCACATGCTAACTGGTGAAGTGCCTTTGTGAGGAAGTCATCAAGTTGAACCTTAGAATGGATGAGCTAAAGAGCGACATCACCAGCTTCGACAACATCACTAACGTAATAGTGCTTGACATTGATATTCTTTGTCTCCACGTGGATTGCATCATCGTTCTTGGATATGGCCACACCGCTTTCGCTATCGATGTGGAGCAAGACGCAAGGAACTAGGAGGTGGTGGTCACGGAGCTTACGTCAAAGCCACACAACCTCAGCTATGGCTGTGCCAGTGACCATGCCCTCTGCCTCATCAGTGCTGGGTGCATTATAACCTTGTTTCCCACTTCACCAAGAACAACCAAATTTCCAAGGAGAAAGAATAAGTCATTGCGGCTTAGTGCATCCAAATTTTGTGCATGGTTTTTTTCAACATATCCCTAAAGCAATGGCACCCTGAACCGAGACGGGACCATGAGGCCAGAAGATCTTACCACAAAGTACAGAATATGCACAACTATGCTCAGGTAGGCACTACATCGCCTGTGTGTATATTGGACAAGGAAATTTGCTGCATAGGCAATGCCTAGATGAGTGATAGCAGCAAGGTACGTGAGGGAACCAATGATGGAATGGAAGGTGATGACAGTCACAAGCTCACCAGAATAAGTGTTGTGGGTAATATGGTGTGTGAGTTGAACGCTCAGCTGTATGAGGGAGGAGGCAGGGGGGAAGGGGGACGGGACATGTCCACAATTCACAAAGAAATCTCAGTCAATGTGCGGATGTAGTACTCCTTGCAAAAGGGAGGTGCTCAATGTACATATCCAAGAACATGGTTGTGTAATCAAGGTCCTTCAACCAATCAGCCATGGGAAGGAGATCCTTCAACTTTTTATCCTAATTCCCCAAGTGTCCATGTCGGCTCCATCTGAATGTGGCATTGTATGTCATCTGCTACGTAGTATCCAGTTCCCAGGCTTGTGCTTTTGTGAACAGCTCTCTTTCATGGTTGACAGGTACACAAACAACAGGTACACCCAGGATCACAATGCTTACCACCAATCGAAGTACATTTTCCTCATCATTGGCACCGTCGTCTCTTTGAAGAGCGGAAAGGAGGTTGTTTTGTTTGCATCTTGACTCACACTGAGTATGTGGTGTCTTTGAGAGCATCCGGTTGTGTCCTCTCATGCAACACTTGTGCCAGTCCATCCATGGCATCACACTTTGCTACAAAAATGAAAGCACGCGTCGCATTACGGAGCATGATGGTATGCATCACACTCACACAAAGCATATCAATAACGAGCATCAATTTGTGTGTGGATGCATCATGTGTGGTGATGTGCTCCTATTCAGTATTGACACGACACAACAGCGTACTGATTTTTCTCACAAAGGAACTATGAAACTGTAATTTCAAAGTCGTAGTGCATGCTATTGATTCTTCACTCCCTTCATGGTGATCTTGGATGGCGTGTGCCTTCATCTTCAGTTTTGTTCCTCTGTGGTCTTTTCCCGTCTACTGTTGTGGTGCTTTTTCGCTTCATGCTTGTGCCCATTGTTAGTGTATGAGCTTTAAGCTGTCCGAGAATCTGATGATGTCGTGTAGTCAGCGGAGTACGATCTGTCCAGATGGTGCTCAGAAGCTACATTTTTCTGATGTGTCCTAGCGACCTAGTTCATTCATTCATGGCTGATAAAACATTCTCGTTGGTCAAGACTCAGGCCATAAGAGACCCCAGGTTTTGCGCTTTAATTGCTCTTGATGTGAGAATCTTTTCTGTGATATCACACATAGCAATGGTATGTCTTGTGTGTTTTGTATATCTACTTAGAGGTCAAGAACTGTGTACTTGGTAATATGTAATTTTGTCTCTGGAGACCTTATTTGGTACTGCTAGTCTTCCTCTCCCAATCATGACTCAAGTTTTTTCTAGCATGGACCCTCATTCTCTAAGATGATTATTTCATGGATACATCTCTCCATAGTGTGGACATAATGTTATAACCGTACCCATAGTCTTGAACAAATGTGTGGATAGCAATTCAAGCTGCTCTCGGTGCTTCTCCTCATGGAAACATTACTCTCGCAACCTCACACTCGGGCAATACACCAATTTCCTTCTTTTTTGGATGCGCAATTTTTTTTGTTACGATTTACAGTTTTCTACGTAGATGGATCCCGCAGAAAACATAAAATCCTACATCACAACAAGGGATTTTCACGTCCAACAAGAAAAGGAAAAGGGGTCATTGCTCGATTGCAATCAAGAAAAAGCACAAATTAAATTCCTTCTTTTTCACCAGATGCAACTATCCATTTTCGATGTAAACCTTGATAAAACCTTACTCCAAATTTCATTTGAGGTTAAGGGACTCAATTTTTTTGTGCAGGAACCCGCTTCTTTTTTTGTAGGATCATAAGCATGTAAGTAACTCGTTGACTCTGTCCTTGTGCACGTCACTCCAGGTGACTGACACATATAGAGCTCTTGGGTAATATCAAATCATGTAGTTGGAGCGCTCTTGCCATAGTGCAAAGATTGACTTTGCACAGACAGCTTTGAGTTCACCCAAATGGGATAACATCAAGAGCACATCTCTGATAGATTGTGAACATGTGTACAAGTACGGCATTAGTGTCATAAACCTAGCTGCGGTGACAAGCACTCACATGATTTCATTATCGATGTGAATATATGGTTGCATTGTGCTTGTGCATGTGTGAATTGCTCTATGGTATCACTAGGTTGTTGATCCCTAGGGGTCACATATCTGCTTTCTCTTGGTGTAGGAGATACCGGGGAATGGCTTGCTGCCGGTGGATATGGTTTGACCCTGGGTGGCGGTCAAACCCTACGCAACAAGTTCAAATGGGGGGTCCAGTCAACTGGCCTCGTTATTCTTCCACCAACCTCACTTGTTCGCAGCTTACTCTCAACTTCAAGCTTTCTTGCTTCCATGGTGTGGTCTTTTACAACGATGTGTGTCTTTCCCTCACCTGTCTTTCATACTTCCCAGCTCTCAGTACACACCCACGCTAGCATCTACTAGTGTAAGAGCAAGATAGAAGTTCATCCTCACTAGTGGTGGTGTAGCTACATCACCCTCGAACTGAGCCGTGACGAGAGTCGTCACCGCCGCCGTAGTTATGTTGCTCCGAGCACACTTCAACAGTAAGTAGCATTAGCAACAGCAACTTCCCCCCCACCTGGCTACTGCACTCTCTCATATCTACATGGACATTATCCGCCACTACTACACATGGCCAACAGTCAGGTGAAAGCAATAGTGGTGGTGCTCTCCTTCACCAACTAATTAGGATCAGCTTGTCGGCTACAATAACCACAAATCTTTAGAGAGCACTTGTACTTGCCACTCTCGGCCACGGCAATAGCATCTTGCCAATGTCGGCATCCACCACTGCTGAAGTGGTGGCATTCTGCCGCTACCACCAGAAGGCAGTAGCAGAAACATAGTGACATTGCCACATCCAAGCAGTAATGTTTGCAGCAGCTGCCTCCTGCTTGGATGACCACAATTCCAAGTTGAGGTCGAGAGACGTCTTACCGAATGTAGCCACTGTGACGGCATTCTATTGCTGCCACCATTGAGTGATTGTATCAGTCTTCTGCCATTGCAAATACTGAAGAGTAGTAGTGGCTACTATACCCTCCACTGCCGGCCTTCTTCTTTGTGTAGGAAGACATTGACAGCATACTACATTAAAGCTGCTATGGCAGTTACCTCCTGCTTGATAGACCACCGGTCTGAGTGGAGTACAAGAGAGGTTGTACCGCGGTATTCTGTCGTCGCCACCACATAGTAACAGTGACGGGAATCTATTACCACCGCCACCAAGCAACCGCAGCACTAGTTACAGTGGCCTTAGCCACGGATTTTTTGCATAAATATCATCACCACCATCACAAGCTCATGTATCACGAGGAGTGCATGGAGCACAAGCCGTGGCTCCAATATCAATGTAGTAGCACAGGATACCGTTATGTTGCCTAAACATAGATGTTTTGTTGCAAA